>JANHFO010000089.1:287511-304790 GCA_032468095.1 Pareas carinatus
CTTGCGCGATTACGTATGTAGATGAGGCAAGGAGCCATCTGGGTGGGAAGGGGTGTTGTGTCCAGGGGAGGGCATTCACAAGCGCGGAAAATGCCCGCGCAGGGATTGGCAGGCTGCCATCCCTGCGGGGGTACTTAAGGGACAGTGCGGCCACCGAGCGCCATTCCTCTAACTGACCACCATCACTAATAAAGCCTTCAAGCAGAGTGTGTCTCCGTCTCGTTCCTGGTTACTCACGATCAAACAAAACCCTTCTAGAAAATGAAGCTTGGAGACAAGACAAAAGTGGTTTAACAGCAATGGCTTCTTCTGGGAATGGGAGGGAGGATTAGGATGAACCACCACTTCCTTCAGAGCTTGTAGAACCACCATCTCAACTCAGGGTGCTATAACTAATTCCTAGTAATTATAGGAAAAGACATTGCTTCTCTATCTGACTTATGGTTGATTATCACTCATGCCATTGTGTTGAAAAATTTAATATTGAAATTATCTCTAAGTTAATTTAGACTTAAGATTTAAGAGACTGAAAATATCTAGTTTGCATGGATCTTTATATTTATGGATTTGTAGGCAGGAAATGTAGCTTTGATTCCTTTTGCTGTAGAATAACAATGAGTTAGTGTGAAACAATCAATGTAGCATATCATTCCTTAGACTTAAAAAATTATTTTATGGAAACCTAGCTGTACTGTTATGAGAGTCAGAGATTTCCTTATTTAGTTTCCATCATCTGAGAAATCTTTTATCTGCTTCATTTTAAAAATTCTATCACTCGATCTCTTTGTGTAGCCTTTTGACTAAGTAATATCAGCAACAATTATCTCAGAAATATGACAATTAATAGGACTGTGCAAGTCCTTTGAAAGAAGTGTTTTGGAAGGCATAAGAGCACATTTCAAACTGCTAAAATGTCTTTGTCTAGGCTTACATTGTTGCTTTGGTACTTGGTACTGATACATCTGCAGGTGTGTGCAATATGCATACATACATATATGAAGAGAGCTGCGAGCAGTATCAGAAATAGTTGCACAGGTTTGGAAAACTTTGCCACTCTTTAACCAGGTGTTCTTTGTACTTGCACCTGTGCAGTTTGAAGCATCTTATTCAAAATATTTACACAGTCCTAAGACCTAGGACTAAAATAAAGGTCATGGACAGGATTTTAAAATGCAAACATGGTCAAAGATTTTCACCCTTCTCCACCCTGTTGCCCTTTCCAATGCTTTCAGGTATGGATTACTCTAATACACTCTACATGGGACTGCCCTTGAAGAGTGTCTGAGTGCTTCACCTGGCGCAAACTTATCTGTTTATTTGTTTATTAAATTTATATGTGACCCATCGCAATATTGAGTGACTGTTATGCTTTTTCCATTGGGGCACCAGCACTTTGGAACATCATCTTCCTACTCTGAGAAGAGACTAACATGACCCTTGTGGCATTCCCCAAATCATTAAAACATGGCTTTTCCAACAAGCCTGAGGATCTCCTGCCAATAATGAGTTCATGCTCTTTATATATCATGTTTAATATCCTGATATGTTCCGTTTGGCACCTTTTTTGTTTATATTTGTTTTAATTTAATTAATCCTGTTGGTTTCAGAGTCACCTTGTATGATATGGGTGGCCATATAATTTTGATAACTAAATAAACTCTGGTTCCAGTAATTCCTACAGTAGGCATCGTGCCTTACGTACATGGCCTCAATGATCTAGATAGATCATAGATCTAGAAGATTTATAACGCAGTTTATGAACAGAGGTCTCTGATCTTGGTGTCAGGAGAAAAAGTGAGGAATATTTCACTTGTTTCTTGTTAAAAAGAAGGAATTCAAAAGCTTTGTGCAGAAACTAACTAAGAGGTTTGATGAGTAAAATGTTGCTGCTTACCAGTTCAGGATGTGTGTATTTTTTAATGGGATTATCAGTAAGGAAAGTCTTTGGTCTAATTTATGCATTTCAAATATTGAAGATGGCAGGGACTGGATGCATTCAAAACATATGAGGGAAAATAACAAACATCACCTTCTTCAGTGCACTATCTACAAATTTTAATAAGAATGTGTATTCTAAATGCTTATCTCACATCTGTGTGGAACTAGTTTCTAATCTATGCACTGGAATCTAGGGGGAGGGGGGAATTAAAATGTTTGTTCTTCCATACAGAGACTTTCAAATTAATTATATTTAATCCAAACGTGTAGCATTTCTGTTAAGAGACACCACTCCTTATTTCAACTATTACATTAAATTGAGACTTTAATGGTTTTGTTTATAAAAACAGAAAAGTTGCCCCCAAAGTAGATATTTGCTTGAACTAATTTTCTGAAAATTTCTGAAATGGCTAATAACAGAATAACAGAGTTGAAAACAACCTTGGAGGTCTTCTAGTCTAATCCCCTCCTAAAGAGAGGAAACTATACCATTTCAAACAAATGGCTGTTTATTCTCTTTTTAAAGCCTCCAATGCAGACTACATCCTGCATTGCTTACTATGTCATTTTCAGCATGTGGGCAAATGTAGAAAGCCTTCTGATTCCCTTGTTGTTCGTTTGTTTGTTCGTTCATTCATTCATTCATTCATTCATGTGCCTTTGAGTTGCAACTGGTTGGATAAATCTCTTCAGTGTTCTTCACAACTGCTTTTCACAAGTGGTTTGCCATTGTCTATTTCCTAAGGATGAGCCAGAAGGACTGGCTGAAGATCACCCAGCTAGTTTCATACCTAAGGCAACACTAGAACTCACTGTCTCCTGTTTCTAGCCAGATAACTATTATACTAAACTGACTCTTTCTTCAACAGTGTATGACTTTTAAGGCACCAAGAGGTTTGTCATATTGCCACTTCAGTCAGTCTGCTGGCAGCTTCCTTTATTTGTCTCCCAGATGCTGTAGAAAGTATCATGACTTGCTTAGAATTGCAAAGCTGGCAATTTCTGATACTGCTGAAACATAATCAGCTTTTGATTCTGCAGCAATTAGCATATTATTATCCATAACGTCGTGCATGGCAATTTTGTTGTAAACATTTGTACTAATTCACCATAACTTAATTATTTTTATGAAGCATAATTATGGAATATTTTCCAAGAAGGAATGTTTCTGTTTTCCAGTTATGTAAATCATTATGGGAAAAGCCAAGTTCTCAGATATCTTCCAAATATCTGTTTATTTATAAAATTACCTAAATTTTATGGAATGCCAAGATAGAGAACTTGCTTCGATGGAATGTACGTTTTGGCAATTATAACTAGGGGGATTCAACAGATCATATGCTATATTTTAGAATAGATCATATTGGTATACTGTAAGGTCCAAAGATATGTTGAATATCTTGCAGGATTGTGCTAAATAGTTTCTGTTTATTAAGCACAGTCAAAGTTACTGTCCATTTTGTTAAGACTCACACTATTTTGTCTCTTGTGCTGTAATCACAATTAGATAAATAAATCAGTAAGCAAGGCAGATGGCCAATATTTCTGTCAGTATCATTATTTACCAGATGCTACTAGACCATGTTCCCAAATTGATGCCAACCAAAAATCCCAACTGTGCAGGCCAAGAAAAATTATTATTAGGACCTTGACATGAAAGGGGTGGAGAGTTAGAGCCCCCTAACTCTTAGAGTTGATATTTAGACAAAAAAGGTTGCATTTTGTATCACACTTGTCTGACTCATTGTCATACTGAAGAAAACAAAAAAAATGCCTAGTTGCTGTGCTGTGGTAGACAAGGAAACACAGCATTCTTTTCACGAAACCCAGTTTACAGTGTCTGAATATAATTAGGCACACTATGTCCAAATGTAGATGCAGAGTCCTCAATTTTCTGTTTATAGGCCTAGACTCATTGTCATGAAAGACAAAGAAAAAGAGAGAAACAGAAAAAAAATACTGCCATCTCTGGAAATGAAGAGATGTCTTCATGGACTGAATTTACACAAACTGTCATCCACTTAGATCTGCATCCTGCCTTTGGATTTGAGCCCCTTCTTTCAATGAAGGAAAAGCTCAGAGCCTCATTGGCATCCATAGAATCCAGTCATGCCTCTGATGTTTCAGAGGGAGGAAAATAAATGAATTTGTTCTAACAATAATATTTTGAACCAGATATGTAAAGAAGAAATTCCTCGAGGTAATCAACATGTATCCATATTCCTATCCTATTCAGTGTTCATGCTGGCTTAACTCTAAGTCAGTTTTTTTAAAAAAAATATTGTACAGACTGAGACATCTTAGAGATAGCTTGCAAAGTATTGAGTCTGGAGAGGAAGTTACCATCTTTTCCCACTGGACAATTTACCTGCTGTTGTGCCCTACCATCTTTTTGTTCCAAGAGAACAATTGCCAATTACTCTCCTTCCCAAAGGCAGAACTTACTAGAAACAGATCATTTTATAATCAACCTTAAACCATCCGAATATTCATGCATCTGAGTACCAGAACCAGTCTTGAAATAAAATTGCCTTTCTTAAATGCTCGGTTGGTCTCTAGAGCTTTACCTTTACCAGGAAATCTGTAATAACATAATAGCTATTAAACCTGCCTTGTAAATTGAAGGTTTTGAAATATGTTATTTTCCTGGCCTTTTTAAAACTTAAGTCCATCGGTGCACCATTTCATTATTTCCCAATCACTTCATATAGAAGGAATCAGGGATATTGCATTGTTTCATAACTTTATTGTAAAAGCTTAAACTGCAACTCATTTCATCAGATCTATAGAGCAGCTAAACTGATGTAGGATTGAAATTGGGATGGTGTGGGTAAAAAAAGAAGAGGGAAAGGGAAGGGAAGATTGGTTATACATATGCAGGCTACAGTGTGATGCAGATAACATGCACATTATAGATTAACAGTTGTAAGGTGTTAAAATCCATTGTGAATATTGAGAGCTAAGATTACCCGAAACCTTTTGATATATGAGAGTTGTACAATTTCTCACTTACTGTTGCTATGAAAGTTCTGCTTTTCCGTAACAGCCACTTTGAGGTCTGCTATGAAATGCCTGGAAGGATAAGAAAGGTTTCACTTTTGACTGGAGAAGAAATTATTCTGCCAATTATTCTTTAAAAAAACAATATTTCAGTCATATGTGGTAAACACTGACATTGATACAAAATTGGAATATCAACTAAAACATGTTTATAATGTCTTTATATCTGCCTGTGCATTCCCTCCATCAAAATGATCAAGAAAATTTGCTGTAATCTGAAATTAGTAGGATAAAATAGATAGGGCTACAGTACTTTGGGTCTAGCATGTAAACAAACGAATTGTGGGTATGCAATAATCTGAGTCATTTCTACATATTACAGATATAAAATTTGTTGTAATCCAGAAGTTGGTCCTATGTATGACAGCTGAATTCTTCAGAGATCTCTTTTCAACTTCTATGAAATTTATTTTAGTTAAGCCTTCCGCCAGATCTTCCACCAGCAAGGGGGTGCTAAAGGTAATTACCCTCCTGATGTTCTGTCTAGATAATTTTCACAAATTAGGTTGGGAACTTCCTAACAGTAGCAGCTCTCACAAGTACTTTTATTAAAAGTCCCTGACTAAAGCCAATTGTTCTGATCCTCTTTTTGAGTCTGCTGCCTGAACTGCCAAATGACAAAGACCAATACCACCTCCAGAATTCAGAGTCTGCTGTTTATTGGGGTCACCATCTGGAAACTTCACACTTACTACAATAGATAGATGATTGGGACACCCAAGTATGGAGGCAGTTTGTTAGCTCAGAGAGTCACATCCTAGAACACTGTTCTCTAATGGCAGCTCTTCTACATAGCCAAGGGAACTAGGGATAATATACAATCAAACTGGCATTGAAATACTGACCATGTCCAGCTTCTAGTTAGTTGTTTATTCAGTACAAGAAATTATTAAAACAATCTGAAATGTAATTGGCCTCTAGGTAACATAGTTCTGTGGTTGCCAAACCTGGGTTTATAGAGGAGGTTGCTGCATTGCATCTTCTCTCTATATATATCTTTGCTATTCTTGTATAGTGTAAATTACTAGTCCTCCCCCAATTGTTCAGCAGAAATCCTGCTAGAGTTAATGAAGTCAACCATCCAGTTCATAGGAGGCAGAGAGGTAACCAAAGCTTTCTCTAGCAGCTGCCTTGCAGCCTTGTAAAATGAGAATTTAACATATCATAGCTTTGTGCTCTGGACTGTAAAAGCGTCTGATTCCCAGTCCCACCACGACGTCCTGGGAGACCGTTCTAGTTTATGAAAATAGTCACTTGCTGTGCCCTCGATTACTAGGCCTAGTGCTGGGTGAAGAGGCCATATTTCACTTGGCAAACTCTCTCATTTTGGCCAAGCTGTCAAACTCTCACTATTTCCTATGTGATATCTCACATGCTTTTAACAATATGGAGATCTAGATTTGTCTAAGGCAAGGCAGCCTTACCTTCTGAATGATGGTAACAGTAAGATGTGGCCAATTCCAGTGTTTTGGAACATCTGTAACCAGTAGCAATGAATCACAGAGAAGGAATAACAGCCACCATTCAGACAACACTATCTAATCTGAACAGGTATAGCTGATAAAGTCTCTCCCCTAAAATGTCCAAATATTTTCCAACCTTAGATTTACATACACTTGTGAGTAACTATGAGCTCATAAAGCAATGTTGTGGGTTTGGTGCTGTTGCAATTGTATGGAGAAAAAACATTATATAATGGCTTGATTCTTTGTTTCCAGTCTTATATCAATGCTGGCTTCTCAGTTGGGATCTAAATTTTTTCAATTGGGTAATTAATAGTGAATATAATGGGACTGGTAACAATTAAGGAACTGAATGCTAAAAACATATGAAGAATGTTTTCCGTATTTGGAAATAAACAACAAATGGCCCTACAACGGTGAGTAAAGCTCTACCCCAAACTTCCCCAAAGGCAGCCACCAACAATAAATGCCACACAGTGCCACAAACTAAATCCAATATACCACAGAGGTGATTTACAAGGCAAGGAGGAATCCCATAGTCCATAAATAAGGTGCATAATTCATAAATATGTTTCAGAGTCCACAGGGCAGAAGCACGATCTGAAGTCAGAGTATATAAAAGCTGGGGAAGTGTGTGCCAAGCAAACAATTGTTCCTGACAAAGACACCCTCGCCCAGCCTCTGATTAAATCAGCTCAAACCAGGTGTTTCTTATGAGGAGGGCCAAGGTAGACTCCTCACCAGCAACCTCACAGACCTGCTCTGAGCTTCCTTCTGCTCCACTCTTCATGTAGTCAGATCGAGGAGGGGAGGCAGCTGTTTCTCATCAGAGGGGATCTGTTGCCTCTCATCACTGCTGCCTGTCTGCAGCTGATGCTCCCTTGCATTTGTGAAGGCAGGCATCTCCCTGTCCAGTCAACCATGTCCCCCAATGCAGGAGAGGCCTGGGATAGCATCATCCTCAGCCCCTGAACTCTCCAGATTTTTCATGGGAGATGTGCCACCCTCCTCGAATGGTCCTGGTTCAAAGTCCTCCTCCTGCTCCAAACCAGGAGCCAATGGAGTCATGACAAAACCTGTGAGTAGTCAGAGACGTGGTTCATAACTCTATTGCATTGTGACTTAATCTCCTTAGCTTTTAAGATAACCTATGCCATTAATGACAGGGGATGCTTGGGAAATAATGTATTTACTAGAAAAGGAAACAAATTTCTGCTTAAAATTATTACTTTCAGATTGGGAGGGAGTGGAATATAAGAAGGTTATTTTATATTTAGTGGTAATAAAATATGCTATTAAAACGAATGAATACTCGGCATATAGCATGTTTCATAGCAGAAAAGCATGGATAAATTTAAAGTCTAGACTTTGCTAAACTGCTTGTTTATTGAATTGCAATTGCTTCCATAATATATAAAACGACTTTCCCTTTTCTTTGTCTTTATCTGCAGTGATTTTAGAAGTCTGCAGGTTCGCTGTGACTTGCTGGTAACTCCTAAAATATTTAGAGTTCTTGTTATTTTTCAGAGAGGGATGGGGGTAGCATCTCAGGAGATAAGTTAAAAGTTTCTTTATCCCAAGGAATTTCACGGGCAAGAAAATCTAAAGGCAGTAAGGAAGACAGTAGCTGCAATTTTTTCCACTTGCATCTGGGATTCAGATTCAATACTAAAAAAGCAATGGCAGAACTGAATCCAATATGGGCATTAAACATCATTTTAATGGGCATGAGGAGGCAGGCTGACAAATGAGGGATCTTTTGCATATTTTCAAGGCTGCTTTGGTCCCTGTGCTCCTCTTTTCTGTGTTTCTACTCCATTTGTTCTTGAAATGATGTTTAATGCCCGTATGCAGATTTATGTTTCATTTTACTGGTAGCTGCTAACCTAGTCTCTCAACAACTTATTTTGCAGCCTTTATTAAAATAAAAATCTTTTATCCACTCTGGGATTTTGCCCTTAGCGTCACATATTTCCACATCATTTGAACTTCAGATCTCAGGATAGAGGATAACATCTCTTCATTCAGGAATGGATGGTAAGAATGTGATGGTTTACTAGGACGGCAAATAACTTGCGCCCTCTTTGCTACAATTGTCAATCAGTTCCTCCCTGCCCACCTCGTATTTCTTGCTATTTCCATTGGAAGGAAGGAAATGCTTATACACATACTTGCATGTTTCTGGGTAGGACAGAGTGACTTGTTGAAAGAAATAATAGTTGTATATATAAATGAGAATTCAATTAATTTTATATGGGCTATTTTATTTTACAGTTAAATAATTTCTGTTGATAGTAGAAATGGTTGTAATTATGCCCATTAGCTTTCTAACTAGGAAAAAAAATATCTTGGTATGTTTATACCCTTATTTCCACATTTACAGTCTTGTGTGTATTCAGATGAATTCGGAAGTCAGTTTAGATAATCTTTTAATAACAATAGGCACGGTTGAGTATGCTGTTTGAAGAATATATTTTTTTTTAGTCACATAGTATGGTATAATAGTAATCTAGTTCAACCCACATTCAAAGCTCATAAGCAGTAGGAAAGAGTTAATTCAACATCCGTATTTAAATTTAGCATTAAAATTCCAAAGACCCACCATGTTTATGTTATTTATATAAGCAAAGAGAAATGCATGGATAATCTTTCACTTTAGAGAGAGAAAGGGAAAATAACACGCCTCTTTCTCTCTCCCTCCCTCTGTGCCTTTGTCCAAAAAAAGTCTACATCTACACATATCTACATCAGATTGGAAGAATTATCTTCAAATTGGGTTAACAAATGAAAGATAATATCAAATATATTTCAATATATTCTGTCCAAATATTAAGTAAAGAAAGATATTGGGAGATGTTGATGCAGATAAGATTCATGTTCTATTATGGCAATAAAAGGAAGAACATCAGTCCATGGGATGATAGATAGTAAAAAATTAGCATTGAAATACAACTTTCTTAACAACTATGAGAGCATTCATGATGCATTTTAAAAATAATTTAGTATAAGAATCTCTGCAAATGTTAATGAGTTTTCTAGTACAATATTAATGCAGAATAAGATAACATTAGACAAGAAAAAGATTTCATGGAACATCCAACATTATATGAATTATTGAAACATTGTGAATGTTACAGTACCAATATTTTGCAGAACTTAAGGAGAATGTTTTCAGGGAGACGCTAAGAATTCTGTATACATAAAACGTCATTTTTTTTCTTAATTAGCCAACTGGGTGACTTTGAGCCAGACACTTTATCTCCTCGCCCCCAAGTCATCTCATAGAGTAGTTGTTGTGGAGAAAATTGGATTAAAAAGGGAATATTAGGTATGCTGCTTTGAGTTATTTATAAAAACGATAAAGATGGGATATATAAAAAGTATTCAGTATCAATAGTCTAAACTTGGGTCACTGAGAGTCCAATGACCAGACATTAGAGCAGAGATTGGTGGTTGGAATATAGAACCAATAAAAATGTCAGGATCACTTTTCCTGAGCTTCTCTCCCTCTCCCTCTCCCTCTCTCTCCCTCCCTCCCTCCCTCCCTCCCGCGGCTCTCTCTCCCTCCATTCCTTCCTCAAATCAAATAGACAATATCACCCTTAGAGAACAACCACTCAAGCAGTTGATTAATCTGATTCTCTGGGATGTTTTTATGCAGTGCTCAACACCCCTCCTCATTCATACTCATACCATATCATTTCCCCACCATCTACATTCACTGGGGCAGCTGGATTCACTGGATGTAACATTTTAGATCTCTGCCATTGCCTCTGTCACTTTGCCTAATATTCTTCAGCTGAATGGTAGAGCCTTCATTCCAGCACCATATGCCGCTGAACATCTGATCAGAAGTACTGTTGCCCTCATCACTCCACTGCCACCTCATAAGATGACCCAGTCAGCCATGCAGTCCAGCCTGGGTCTTGATCAAACAGGCTGATGAGCATCTCTTCTTCCTTGGTCACCCAAAGGAAATTCCTGACATTGTCTAACCCAAGCATTATATGCTACTTTACTTCCCCAAAGAATAGAATAGCGTAAAATCGATCCAATCTGCCTAGGTAATCCTATGTCTGGAGCTAATATATTTTAATCACAGTACTTATATAAAAAGGGCAGGATAATAAAATGTGATTTATTGATTCAATTTCCCTGGATTCACACAGGTTAGTTCTTTTGTCCAAGAGAATTTTACAGTATTTACTTTTTTAAAAAGCAGATGGGAGAGCAATATATCTAAACGTAAAAAAAATTTTTTTTTGTAGTCTTGGAAAGGTGAATGCTGTTAAGTAGTGTGCTGTTTTCCAGGTAGAATTTTTAGCCCAAAATCATTCTGTGATATTCCTGTGCACTTAGTTTGGTGTTTCATAGCCTTGATTCTTTGCAGGAAAATCTAATTAGCCTGGTAAATTTTAGGCAAGGAACCCAAATCCCACAAGATAGCAATTATTTGTCCATTTTGACTTTCTACCTTGATAGATGTTTACCTGCCAAAACAAAAACTAAACTAAACCCAAGAAGCAAAACTTGGATCTTTAATATTATTCATTAATTGTACAATGGGCAAACTGATCCTAAGGTAATGACTGAATGTCTCCAAGTCTTAGTCTAAGTAGAGCAAAGTGCATTCATATAAAGGAAAAAAGAATAGCTTTAAATATCAGCATGTACTTCCTCAATTTTCAAATCTATTTATGTAACAGTTCACTTCTGCCCCATAAAGGATTTGGACAAATTATTTTTATTACATTTTCAGGTTAATGATCAACATATTCTCCCTGCAGTTTTGGATTATAGCTTTTATCACCCTGTTAAGATCAATTGGAGTTCATGAAATGATCACTGCGTCATCAGCATCTAGCAAGATGGGAATATTGAGGTCTGCAAATTGGGGAGGATAGAAATCAGGCTTATGTATGGCTTTGATTGCACAGAAGTTGAATAGATTGGGCACCAGTATGCATTCCATCTTAAATTTTGGTGTCTCCTCAGATCATGTAAATCTTGGCTATTATATTCTCATTTCTCCCTCTTGATGTGAGGATTTCCAAAATTGGAAACTATACAGTTTTAGGTTTTTCCAAAGGTTATTGATATAATACTATTTTCAAAGTTTTTTGATCTCTTTAATCTCCTTTTCAAATATTATCATCAATTATTCCACTTCCAATATTAATTCTATAACTTATGGTTGTTCCTGAAATAACTATAGTCTTCTGAAATGGATGCTACTCAGCATTGTTGACTTCCCCCAGGAATTATTCCAAAAAATGCCTTACTACTTTTTTGATGCTATGTACTTACACTCTAGTTGTATTTCAGTTTAAGTAAAATCCATTTCTTAAACAGGTTTATTTTGTCTTCAAATGTTCCCCTGTGTCTAACAAAAGCATCTTCTCCCTGGCACCATGCTTATTCATTCATTGCAACCTCTGAACTCTGCCTGTCTAGCTGTTCTTGCAAATGTAACAGGTAACATTACTTTCTGGAAGGCCTCATCCATATAACCGGCTGTCTTTCTAAGCATTTCCAGTCACCTTGACTTCAAGGAAACAGATTTGGTTCATGATAGTCATAAGTTTATTGCATTGAGCAAAAATCCATGACTAATGACCAATTGACAGACACTAGTATATTTGATACTCTATGCAACAATTTGAAAAAAAAACCTTTCCCTGCTAATTTTCTATCTTTAATCTGACTATTATTCATAATTTGTATTCTTATTTAAGAATATAAAAATGTCATTTATTAACTGATCGATGGTATTTTTATATTGCTGATTTCACACATATCTCTGGCTATTTAGAATGAAATAAATGTCATTAAATAAAAAAACAGTCCCATTCCAAAGCAAAACTTGATATCTAGAACGACTTCATTCTTCAGCAACCAAAAATTCCATGGAAGAGATGGAATGTAGTCTGGGATTTCCTGGAGGGAGGGTATGCATTCTGTAGAAGTAAGAGGCAGCTTAGTTCAGATAGTTGGTGTGAAGGAAAGAGGATGAAGATAGCCCTCCCTAATAGTTCTCAAAGTATAATGTTTGCTGTTGATAGTTGGGAACTCCAGTTTTGCAAGATTCCCTCTACAGGTGTGGAACAATAAAGTAATCTGCTAGGAACAATCACCATGCATCTTTTTTGGTTTTTGGAGTTTGACAATGCTTCCTCCTTCAATGCTTACAGCCCACATCTACTGCCCAAAAATATCTGTAAGGGAAGGCAATATCTGGATCTCCACAGACAAATTTGTTGATCCTCCTTTTGCTTTCCTTCCTTATTTACTCAAAAGCCTTTGATGAGAAATTCTATTAAACATTTTTAAAAATTCAAGTCTCATTGGGGCCACCACTGTCCATTTATTCATCCATTTATCTCTCCCCCCCACACATATCCTCCCACAGGATTTGTCTCTGCATAATCTGCATTGATTCTTCACTACCAAATTTTGCTATTTAACTGCCTAGTTATCTTTTCTCTCATTATTGTTTGTAACAGTTTGCCTGGAATAGATGTTAGAATTGATTGCTCTGAATTTTCCAATTGTACCTTTTTGTATTAGGGCTAGGTAAGATCTATGGTCAAGCCATTGAAGCTTACCTGGTGAAATGGACAGTCACTCTCTTCCATCCCAATCTTCTGAAAAGATTGTTGAAGAGAAAAAAATGGAAGCAGAAACCTCTATAGGAAAGCCAGAATATGAATCTAATAAAAAACAGTTTTACATTTATGCTATCATGGAGCTTTAGTTAGGTGCCACCAGGACCAAAAAATAAATTATTCTATAGTCTCTGAAGATGTCTTAAAAGACCTTCACTTATTACTTCAGTTGACTTAGATGTTATAATTCTGTCCTGAATAAGTCAGTGCAGGCTCAGGTATCTGTCTTTTAACTATTACATTATAGTATTTACTATAGATGGTATATTTCCATCTTCTACTTGAAAATATTCAGAGATATGAAGATAGCTATCATAGTTCTTATTCTTAAATAAAATTACTTTTTAATATTTACATTTCCATAATTATCTAATGGTATGTTTCAGTGGAAGATCATGGAGATTACATATACATATTTTCATTTTGTACATTAAAGGATAGTGCTCCTATTTTGTTTGCATACACAAGTCATTTTAAATGGCTCATACTGAGTTCCCAGTTTCATTTCCCTTGTCCCTCTAAATCTGGATCCTAATGTTTGCAACTAGAAATTTCTGTTTGTGCACTGATTTAGGGCTATAGTTGAACTAAAATTAGTAATGCTAATTACTGTAATTAGACTTCTTCAGTCTCCTTATGAATTTCACAGCCCTTATCATTTACAGGACAGAAGAAAGGTTTTCTCAAGAGACATCGACTTAACTGGTATGGTAATAAAATCCTTAGCTTATTAGCAGGTGAGGCAGAGATGTGCTAATGTAGCATCTCTGTCACTGCCCAGATTGTAGAGGCGGCATAAATAAGAGAATGCTGAAATTCTAATGTGGGTTGATGCGCTATAAAACTGCAGGTATCAAACAAGTGACAATGCATTTTTTTTTTGCCATACTGCTTTGAGGCAAAACATTCATAACTGAAATTATATTCATTCTTTTTGACTCCCTGGAAATATTTTGAGTGGACAGTAATAAAGAAATATATTAAATAATAATTAAAATAAGAGGCCAAACTCAGAATATCATCTAGAAAAGAATGATAACTGACTCTCAAGAAAATAATATTTGTAATATACACATATTTTTGTCACTGGCTGGAGAAATGATCTAAACAGGTTTAGTTTTCAGAACTAAACATTCATAAACACTGAGATAGCATTATTTGGGCATTACATATATTTCTCTGTCTGAAAAGCATATTAAGAAGTGTCAGAATAATTCATGAAGAGATAAAAAAGAATGGGGAACTTGCTTAGTTCAGTTCAGGTAACATATTGAATTTTGCACTGTATAGTTTGCAACCCGACTATTTTGGTTCACAGTGAGGAGAGTAATCCTATCTATTTTCATTGCTCAGTTGTTCATCATTCTCATCATTAATTCTTTGTATTCTAGAAGCAGATCTGTGAATATAATTATAATTGAAATATTGATATCACCAATTACAGCAGAAATATGATTTAAAAACCTCTATTTTCAAACTATGATTTCTTATTCTAATTTGCCAAATAGCTCCTAATTAAAAAATCATGTTACAGGGTTTTTGCTTTGTTTTTAAACTGTGGCTTATTCCACTAACCATATACTAGGTCAGGGATGGCTAACGTTTTAGGCACCGAGTACCCAGATGAGTTGCGGCTAATGAGTCATGGCTCATGATGTCAACACCTGGCATCATTACTCTCTTTCTGAGCATGTGCATGGTCCCGTAACATAATCTGATGTCGCTACTCTTTTCTGAGCATGCTCAGCTCTGAGGAAATGTTGGGATGAGTTGGCTCGTGTGCCAGCGGAGAGGGCACTGTGTGTTCGCTGTGGTACACGTGCCATAGGTTTGCCATCACTGTACTAGGTGAACAATCAGAGTGGTTGTGAGAAGCGGTTCAGTCTAGATCTTCACCTCTGTTTCAGAGGGTAAAAAGGGATGATTTATTTTGCTATTGAGAGCCCATTTTAAGGATTTGTGTGCAGCAAAATTTGGTGGATAGGTGGATTGCTGAGCAGATAAAATGTTGGCTGAGTACAACTATCTTTGATAAAGATCTGAGGCATGCAACCAGAAGCATATATTATAAATCCATTTTTCCTGGTGGTATTTGTTGTGTCCCGCACGGGTCAGTGCGGGAAGCCTGCAGACGGAGATTGGCCGGGCTACCCATCCAGCACGCTCCAATGCGGACTCAGCGTGGGAGTGCTCCGAACTACGATTGGTCACCTGTGCGAGGGCTGGCAAGGTTTCAAACCGTTATAAGTGGGAGCCGGGTTTTGCCCAGCGTCTCGGTTACACGCAGTGTTCTAAAACAGAGGTCTCCAACCTTGGTCCCTTTAAGGCCTGTGGATTTCAACTCCCAGAATTCCCCAGCTAGCATAGCTGGCTAGAGAATTCTGGGAGTTGAAGTCCACAGCCCTTAAAAGGACCAAGGATTGGAGACCTCTGTTCTAGTAAACAGTTACTGTGACTCTGGTCTCCGTTTGTTTCCCCACACTTACTATACACAACAAATGCAATGCTTCATAGCTCAGACCTGCCAGAAATCCTCATTTTGGATCTCACAGCTTGTCCTGATATTGGGCTACTCTGCAAATAGCTCCAATTTTATTTTTCCAGCCCCTGGGGAGGTGAGAAGCAAGCCATTTCTCTTGACTGCGTTAATCTGAGCTGATTGCATTGTTTTCAATAAATTACAAGGCATGAAGTGACTTTTGCATTTGAACCTGCCATCATAAAACTCAAAGGGGGAATATTTTATCTCTGCTTTTGACAATTGCACGACATATTTCACTGATTAAGCTGAATCCAGAGACCCCCTGAGGCCTGAGGATAATGATTGGTCTTTTCACACTCAGGCTTTAGGCTGGGTTCTCTTTAACAAATCGCAATGAGCCCAACCAGGTTTTAGCAACATTGTGTGAATGCAGTTCTGTTACAGCAATAGCCCAACTCGATCCTCTTGTCATTTCTAGCAATTGACCTCATTAGCCAGTTTGGTTGAGAGAGATGGGAACTGGGTCACTCACCACAGCTGGGCATAATGAAAGTTGAAGTCCAGTGGCATTCGACTGGAAAAGGCTGATCTATGAGACCTGGTCCAGAACTTCAAGAAAGGGTAGGGAGGAATGTCAGAGCTTCATTCCTTGGGTCAAAACTGGCCTAAACCATGATTTCTCACTTGGAGATTCAGCCAAACCTCTTTCCTCTTAGCTTAGCCTTCAAATGGGAGAATAATAAAAAGCTGCAAATGTAGCTGGATCAATGAGTTTGCTGCATATTTGCATGCAGTCTAATCTGGACAGATCCACGCCCTTAAAAACCCATCCAGGATTTTAGCCAGCCAGCTATATTCTTTTTTAAGGGTTCTCCATACACCAATCTCAGGTTATTACCTTTTTCCTCATTCAGCAGCCTCTCAAATTTCTGTGGTTGCTATACCCATTTCGACTCTTAAATTTTAAAAAAATAATAAGGTTAAAAAAATTCCATGTCTTCTATTTCTTAAAGTCATCTGGAGACACGACGATTCCAAACACAAAGTAAGCTCAGATGGGTAATAAACTTTTGTATAAGGGATGTGTCTGGGGGAAAGCATTTATCCTCATGCCTAGCTTTCCAAAGATCCCCAATTCAGATAAGATTCTCATGTTGCAGTGTGTAAACACAGACTTCACATTAAAGAGAAGAACAAAGACCAGTGATACTAAACTTTTAGATGCCAAGTGCTCAAACGAGTCTCGACTAATGAGCCATGGCTCATGATGTCATCACCTGGTGCTACTACTCTCTGAGCATGTGCATGGCCCCATGACGTCATCGCCCGGTGCCGCTACTCTCTTTCTCAGCATGCGCATGGCCCTATGATGTCATTGCCTGGTGCCGCTAGTCCTTTCTGAGCATGCTCAGCTCTGGGGCGATGCTGGGGCGACTTGGCTTGCATGCCAGCAGAGAGAGCTCTGCGCGCCCGGTGTGGCACATGTGCCATAGGTTCGCCATCACTGACATAGAACATAGAATAATAGACTACATATTCATAGAACATAGATATTGTCACGGTGTTCTATAGTTGCCAGATGACCTGTACATCAGTTCTATGTATTTCTACAGTATAGCTCTATGTTCTTTCTATATTTCTAATTGCTGCTGCCTACGTCAGCAATGTAAC
>JANHFO010000097.1:0-11188 GCA_032468095.1 Pareas carinatus
GGAAGGAAGGAAGGAAGGAAGGAAGAAAAAAAACTCGGCATGAATCACGGTAACTTCAAAGGAAAAGGGAGTTAAGGATTTGAAAACTCAGACTTGAAAAATATTAAGAGAAAATACTGGGTAAAATAGGCCAACGAGAATTCCTCTCTTCTCTTGAGATCGCCTTAGACCAGGATCTGGAAAACATAAAAAGGGCCCTCTAATTCTCTTGTTCCGGCTACATATAGTAGTTCCTGTGGTCAGAAATAACCACCTAAATTTGTCTAACGGTAGGACAGAATAATAGAGTTGGAAGGGACCTTGGAGGTCTTCTAGCCCAACCCCCTGCTCAGGCAGGAGACCCTCTACCATTTCAGACCGAGGGTTGCCCAATCTCTTCTTGAAAATCTCCAGTGATGGAACACCCACAACTTCTGAAGGAAAGTCCTTCCGTTGACTAATTGTTCTCACTGTCAGGAAATTCCTCCTTAGTTCTAGGTCGGTTCTCTCCTTGATTGATTTCCATCCATTGCTGGTCCTATCCAGAAGATGCAGAGGGAGCCATCCTGAGATTAGAATCTTTGGGTTGGAAGCAGAAGAGATTCTCTGCTGTAGCATCAAAGCCACAACCATGGTTGAAGGACTGAGACACTGGTCTAGAAGGAGGAGATGGTCCTTTCATCCCAGGGTCATCTCATTGCTCGAGAATAACAACACCGAGAAAACAAGGGTGTAACAGTAAAAGATTCGCCCTTGGAAGAAGTTCCTCATTCTCAAAAGTTCTGAATAGGTTTTGACTGGCATCTTCCACACCGACACCCTGTTGGCATTTAGAAAGCAAACCGAATAACCCTTTTCTGGAAAAAGAGAGGTTTGAAAATGACTGAAGTGGAGTTTTTGATGTTCCCTTGGGGGGGAAACTCAGAAAAGGATGTCCTTCTGTACAGGTTTTGTTGAGTTGGTTTGCATCGAAAGCCTATGAGGGGAAATCCCCAGGAAACACACAGAGAGACTCTAATCAAATGAAGGACTCATAATATGCCCCACCAGTAAGGGACCAGGGACACATCAAGATGACATGAAGGAGATGACCGCCAGCAAGGAGAAGTTCAGCTCGGTTTAGCAGCAGGGGGGAAAGTGTAAGTAAAAATCTTAATTTCTTTTAAGTCAAGAAGACATCGCTTGACCCTTCAGGATTCCGTGTGGTCTCCAGAAGCCTTGGATCCAGAACCTAGTGGGCTTACAAAAGATGCTACAAAAATGTAAATTTAAATATGACCAAAGGTGGGGGGAAACAATTAACTATATGGAGAATAATTTCAGGACTTATGTTTTCATTCGATTTAAGAGCACGCGAAATAAAATCGTATTGAGGCTTTCTCTGGAGGCCCACCCACGTTCCCTCTGTGGAATGTAGAGTTCCTGGTGGTCGGAGGTCAAATCGTAAAAAGGAGTGACGCTTGCCATGGAAGCATCACTAGATGGTATTATGGTGGGCTTAGCTCACGAGGTCCAAAGCTTGGAGAATTTTGAACCTCTGAGAGTTATCCAGCTATATGTTGAGTTGAGTTGAGTTGCTTTGAATTGTGTTGAGTTGAGTTGAGTGAGTTGAGTTGAGCAGTGCCTTAAACCATTTGGTGTGGGTTGGAGGCAACCCCTCCGGCCTGACTCTATTTTACGTTCTTATTATTTATTTTCTTAAAATGGCTATCCAGTTTATGTATAATAATTCTGCCTTCGTTCAAAACAGCTTTGAAATCCTACTAAGAGTGAGGTTTGAACAACTTTGTCTAGGAAGCATGAGTCCTAGGAGTGGGGAGGCATACAAATATAACAAATATATATATATATATATATATATATGATGCACCAACTCAAGTTGCCAAAATAAAGAAATAAACCCATCCTTGCAAACTCAGGGAGAAATGCCCAAATATCACACACTCAGTTGTGAGCTTTGACAATGGCAGCCATTTTTTTTAAAGAGAACGGCCAATTTTTAAAATTTAAAAAACAAACGAATAACACATTTGCACATCTCCTAAATTGTTTTTTTTTATTCCTTGTTTTTGTCTTGTTCCTGTCAAAGTTGCATCTGCTTCAGGAGAGATATTCTATTGTACTTTTTGCTTAAGGGCTTCAACTACTGAGCCCTGGAGGTTGATGCGTAAAGAATTGCTAAGAAATTAAAAAAGATGAATGTCTTTTATGATTATGAATGCATCTTATGATTGTAATCACAGTTTGTTTATTGTATGTATGTAGATATAGAGCATGTACACAGGAGACAAATTCCTTGGGTGTTCAGACACACCTGGCCAAATAGATTCTGATTCTGATTCTGATTCTGATTCTGATTCTGATCCTGATCCTGATCCTGATCCTGATCTTCCTGTTTCTTAAGAACAGATCCATTTAGCCCGATATTCTTTTATTTCTCACAGTGATGAGTCAAGTGCCTCCAGGAAAACTCTGCAGCAAATGCAAATAATTTCAGTTCAGTCTCCCAACGGGCCAAATGGGTTATTTTCTAGTCTTTTCTGAAACTCAACGTTCCATAATTGTTTTTCTACCGTGGTGTTTTCTTTTGACGCACAAGCCAGCTGCAGGTGTCTTCCAAGGCAGGGTGGGGAGGTGGACTGGGAGCATTCAACCCTTCTGCTGTCTCTCTCTCCCCGGTCTCTTATCTGGAAAAGAATAATACAGAACATCAGAGTTGGAAGGGACCTTGGACAAATGGCCGTCCAATGTCTTCTTGAAAACCTCCAGCGATGGAGCACTGAGAACCTCTGAAGATAAGAAAGAAATTTCTCCTGGGTTCTAGGTCGGATCTGTCTTTGATAGTCTTCCATCCATTACTTGTTGTCCTGCCCTCAGGAGATTTGGAGAATAGGTAGGTCCCCTTCCCGTCTGTGACAGCCCTTCAAATATTGGAAGACATCTATCAAGTCACCCCCTAGTCCTTCTCTTTGTTTAGACTAGACATACCTAGCTCTCTCAAATGCTCACCGTATGATCTAGAATAAATCAATAACATTGTTGGAAGGTCTTCTAGTCCAAACCCCCTTCTCAAGCAGGAGACCTTGTATCATTCTGGACAGTTGTTCCCCTGATTAATTGTCCTCCCTGTCAGGAAACCCCTCCTTAGTTCTAAGGTTGCTTCTCTCCTTGATGAGTCTCCATTCGTTGCTTCTTGTCCTGCCTTGGCTTTGGAGAATAGAACAGAATAACAGAGGTGGAAGGGACCTTGGAGGTCTTCTAGTCCAACCCCCTGTTCAAGCAGGAGACCCTACACCATTTCAGACAAATGGTAGTCCAGTCTCTTCTTCAAAATTTCCAGCGATGAAGCACCCACCACTTCTGGAGGGTTCCACTGAGTAATTGTTCTCACTGTCGGGAAATTCCTCCTTAGTTCCAGGTTTGTTTCTCTCCTTGATGAGTCTCCATCCGTTACTTCTTGTCCTGGGGAAGTGAAGCCAAGCATTTAGAGGGAAGAGAGGTTTTAATCAAATAAACAAGCAGGGGAAAGTGTTGGTATACAAGCTTCTTCTTTCAAAAGTTTGGACTCCCTCCAGCAAGTGCGCAGCCTTCAGTGACATGTTTATCTTTCGCACATCCCCTAAAAAGAAAACATTATCTGCAGTTATATTTCCTAGCCTGGGCATTTTTCCCAAAGAAGACACCCATCAGAGTCTGCAGAAAACTTTGTGTTTTTAAAAAAATATACAGAATGACGAGGCTTCCTGCTGCAATTCCTACAGGCAGTTGCCGCATTCAACCTTCAACGTCCATCTTCCGATTAGGTCTAAAGACTGTAAGGCCTTGAGTTTTTTTTCCCCTGCTTCTGCCCATCTCCTGCACATCGGCCTGCTGAAAATGCAGGACGCTTTAAAAACAAAATCCCAGTTGGTTTTCACGGGGCTTCTCTGCGCAGTTTGATTTTCAAGTTGCGAGAAAATGAAGTTCCTTGCGGAAAACACAAACACGGTGGAAACGCACTCGGCGTGGTGCAAGATGGAGTTTGCTTTCGTTTAAGTCGCGGTGTGAGTTTGTTGAGTCATTATCGGCGAGTCAGCCATTACGGTTTCCAAAGCATGGTGTGCCTACAGCTTTTGCGGATGGACCAGGCCATTGTGGCTTGTGCGACACAATCGGGTTAAAACAAACCAGGCCTTGGAGGGATGTACGCACCAGACTTAAAGGCGGTTAGGTCCTACGGGCAATCTTTAAAGTTTCTGAGGTAAACTTACCTTCCATCTCTCCCTCTTGGAGCATTAACATGACGTTCTTAAGTCACCGTTTGTTTAGCGGTGGTTTATTGAATAAACCACGGTTTCACAACACATGAGTCATGCACCATGTGGCCTGGATGTGCACAACAGGGCAGGGTAAAAGAGAAACCGTATCAGTGATAGTACCGCTCTTTATTGGGAGTAGTGAGACCACTCTTTGAATACTGTGTCCAGTTCTGGACCATGATCGGAAGTCACCATGATAACAAGAAGATGTTAAGTCCCTAGAAAGAGTGCAGAGAAGAACAACACCAGATGATAGCAGGTCTGGAGGCTAAACTGTACCATGAACGGTTGAGGGAACTAGCTGTGTCTAGTCTAACAGAGAATAGGACTAGAGGCAATACGATAGCGATCTTCCAGTACCTGAGGAGTAATCACAGAGATGTTCTCCAAAGCACCTGAGAGAAGGACAAGAAGCAATGGGTAGAAGTTGATCAGAGGGAGGTCCAACTTGGAACTAAGGAGAAATTTCCTGATAACGAGGACAATTAATTAATAGAACGGCTTGTCTCCTGAAGTTGTAGGTGCTCCATCATTGGAGGTGCTCAAAAACAAACTGGAGAACCATTTGTCAGGGATGGTATAAGGACTCCTGCCTTGGGCCAAGCATTGGACTACTAGAAGACCTCCAGGGTCCCTTCCAGCTCTATGATTTTAGGTAGCCAACTCTGTCAGACTTACAGGAAAAAATTCACCAGAAATGAAGGGAGGCTCAAATGGCCTTTTCTAGCTTATTGTGCTATCCTCAGCAAGCCATACTCTAATCCCAGCTGGAGGCCCAGACTGGGATTTGAACCTGGGCTGATTTACTTAGGATACGGCTCGTTGATGACAGAATAATAAGTTAGAAATGGCCCACCCTTCTTTTTCTGGTGAATTTTTCCTGTAATAAAAAAATTGGTATCTGCCTGCAATGACTCTAGTCTGGGCTGAAGGCCAAATGTGGAACTGAATGTTTCATTCCTGTGTTCAGGGACCACCAGATGTCGCTCTTCAGAAAATGAGTCTAATACTCTCTGGACTAAGCCGGCAAAAGGGTGAGAACCTGTAGTGCAGTGGCTAAGGCTACTGCGCAGCAAGTAAATCAGCCCAGGTTCAAATCCCAGCCTGGACTTCCAGCTGGGGTTGGGGTACGACTCGCTGAGGACAGCATAATAAGCTAGAAATGACCATCCGAATCTCCCTTCCTTTTCTGGTCAATTTCTCCTGTTAATAAAACCATTGGTATCTGCCTGCAATGGCCCTAGTCAGGGCTGAAGGGCAAATGTGGAACTGGAAGTTCCATCCCTGGAATCAGGAACCACCAGGGGTCGCTCTTCCCAAGAGTCTATCAGACTTCTCTTTCTGCAACCTGTTTTCTGTTTTCACAGACCACCCTGGATTAAGACGAGCATTTTCAACGGATCATGCAGTGTTCGAAGGAACAGTATTGGGATGGCCTTCTGGGTAACTGCATGTCTTGCAAATATGCTTGCCAACCACTCAAATTTCAGGGCTGCGCCGATGTCTGCAGTAAGCATCTGAAAACACTGTTTGTATGGCTTCCCACTGAAATAGTTTGTATCGTTCGGCCATTTTGACCTTTCCAGAGCAGTTCATGGATCATGGTAGTCCTGGGGGAAGATATCTGCCCTTCTAGCACCAGTAGAAGTGCTGCAGATCTGGTTGTCCAGCTCCAGCAAGAGGACCATGCCACTCAATGCTTTACCAAGAGACCTTCCTCAACCCATTGACCTCCAGATGTTTTTGGAGGATACGAGGAGGTTGATGTAGGTTAAGAGCAACAGGCTGTCCAGGTTCCGACCAAGGATGGTCAGCTTATGGCTAGCTAGATGTTGCTAAACCCATTCTCAGCATCATGGGCCATTAGCCATGCTGACTTAAGGTTGATGCGAATTGTAGTTCAATGTTCTATGAAGGATGTTCTCTGCTTTACAACTCTTGGATGAATGGGGACGTTAAGCAAGGTAGCAATGTATGAAGTGGTGTCCTGTTGCCACTAGAGTTTACTTCCTTTGCAAGTCTGCAGAAAGTGGATTACTATACTACAGCCTCAATTCCCAAATTGCTTCCTGAATTGGCTTTCAAGCTCTAAGACAGACACGTCCAACCTTGTCTACTTTAAGACCTATGGACTTCAATTCCCGGAATTCTAGGAGTTGAAGTCCACAGTCTTCAAGTTGCCAAGGTGAGATCTCTCCCCCCTCCTTGCTCTAAAGCCACGTATACTACACACCCATGTCCAAGCTCCGGAACCTAGCAGCCATCCTTGACCAACAGCTGGAAAAACAGTTCTACCACCCCAGATGTTCAAGGATGCAGGAGATGGGAAGGGAGCTGCATCCCTTGTGCTGCACGAGCCATCTCAAGGATGCTGCTGTTTCCACGGCTACAGGATTTGATAGCCAATGAGCAGTAGGACGGCCGAGGATTGGGTGGTTATTTTGTGGGTGGCGAAGAGAGGCACGCAGATGCCACTCCCCTTTTGCACAAGCTCTGCTCTCCTCTTTCCTCCTAGGCTCCTTGGAGTGTAACAAGCAAGAGGGCTCCTACTACGACCAGCTCCTGAGAGAATGCATCAGATGCACCAGCATCTGTGGACAACACCCCAAGCAATGCGCGCCTTTCTGCAGAAGTAAGAGCTGAAGGGGAGTCCCCAGACGGCCAGCTAGATTTATTCATTTGATTTATTTATCTATTTAGTCAGGCATGGATGAGAAAAACAAGTATACATACCATATAAACATATAGGTGTAAACAGGTATAAACATATGCACAACAAATGAGTACAAACAAACAGGGAGAGTAGGAACAGGGGCGGGAGGCACGCCCCCTTGTGGACCTCTTAGGAATGGAGGGAGGTTCACAGTAAGCAGCTTAAGGTTTAAAGATTTGGGGTTTTGAGGATGTAACCACAGCGTCAGGGAGTGAGCTCCAGGCATGGACCCCTCTGTGGCTAAAGTCGTATTTTCTGCCACCGAGTCTGGAGCGGTTCACGTTGAGTTTGCATCCGTTGTTAGCCCGTGTGTTGTTGTGGTTGAAACTGAAGTAGTCATTGACAGGTAGAACATTGTGGCAGACGATTTTGTGTACTAAGCTTAGGTCAGACCGTAGGCGGCGTAGCTCTAAGTTGTCTAGGTCCAGAATTTCAAGCCTGGTGGCGTAAGGTGTGAAGGACTCTTCTCGTAAAACACCCCTGTATGCATTCAATTGTATTTATGTCCGTTATACAATGTGGATTCCAGGCAAGTGAGCTGTCGAATTGGTCTGGCGAAGATTTTATATCTTAGATATGGAGAGTTCAATTTTCCTCCTTGTGTTTTCCATCCCGAGGCACACACAAACACATTCCCCACATCCCAGTTAGTTAGAGGTCACCCTGCGGAACGGGCAGATTCGGTCACCGGTGTGCCCAGGGACCGACAAATGTGGCAGGGATACCACCTTACTCAACTCCTGAAGGCAAATCCTTTGCATCTCTCAAGGAGGGCTTCCCCCCTCCCCTTCGCGGCTCACAAGGAAACCCAGCAGTGGGTTATATTTTTATAAATTTTTGCCAGCTAGTTTGCCCACGGGCATTAAATTCCCATTTCCTGGTAGGCCTCAACCACAAATGCTTAATATAATCACGGAGAAGGGAATGTCCTATGCTGCGGTTCATTTCGCTAGCTGCTAGTATTTTACTGCGCATTCTTTACTTCACTCTGGTTCTTGTTTTGATTTTTAAAAAGCTTTCTGGTCATTGGCCAAATAAAGATCAATTGATTGAATACAAATCCTGTAAGCCTTTGGCCACCCACAGCCTTCCCTTGGGTAGCCATCTCCGTGTCTAAGTTCTCCAGTAGAATACTTTTTAGCCCAGTGTTGAACTGCGGTGTTCATATTATATTAATTTTTAATTTCTATTTATTTGGTTTTAAATTGGTTTTAGATTTTTGACTTCTAAATTGCCACTGTACAATAGGATTTTTAATTGCTATTAATTGTATTATGTCAAAGTGTCTTCATTGTTTTTATGTGGCTGTGCACCGCCCAACTAAGCAACATTATCTAACTAAATACACATTAACTAAAAAAAAAACCTCCTCCCTTCTAACACTGATAATGTTACCTAGTTTGGTCATGAAACGTCTGCAGGAAAACTGCCAGGCTCAAAGGACACTAACACCAACACCGTAGTCCTCCTCCTTCTCCTCCACTCCACAATCCCTTGTAGCACTGATGATGTTACCCAGTTGGGTCGTGAAACGTCTGCACGAAAACCACCAAGCTCAAGAGAGCATCGAGGATGTCACAGTTCTCCCCTTCCTCCCAGTGCTTTTTAATTTTATTTTTGGTCACCAAACGCACCGGAATAGTTTCCGGCACCTTTCCCACCCACCCCCTTAAATACAATAAATTAAATCTATGTTAAGAACTGAATCTATAATTTTTCTACAAAATAAAAGCTTAACAAGATGTGGGTTCCGGCACCTTTCTTCTTACAAAAAACCCCACTGCTTCCTCCACTCCACAATCCCCACTCCCTTCCAGCACTGATAACGTTACCTAGTTGGGCGATGAGACATCTTCAAGAAAACTACCAAGTTCAGAGAGCACCAAGGACCTCGTAGTCCTTTTCTTCCCCCGCTCCACAATCCCCACTCCCCTCTAGCGCTGATCATGTTTGTCGTTGGTATCTACCTGGAATGGGTATGGTCTGGACTGAAGAGCACATGTGGAACTGAATGTTTCATCCCTGTAACCAGCGACCACCAGGTGTCGCTCTTCACAAAATAAGTCTAATATCCCCTGGATTCACCCTGGCAAAAGGGTGAGCCTGCAATGCAGTGGCTAAGGCAACTGCCTAGGATGTAAAAGCAGCCCAGGTTCAAATCCCAGTCTGTGTTTCCAGCTGGGATTGGGGTATGGGCTCAAAGCATGTGAAAGCATAGTTTGCTAGAAAGGGCCATCCGAGTCTCCTTTCCTTTTCCGGTGAATTTCTGCTGTTAATAGATCCTTGATATCTGCCTGCAATGGCCGTAGTCTGGACTGAAGGGCAAATGTGGAACTGAATGTTTCGTCCCTGTAATCAGGGACCACTGGGTGTCGCTCTTCACCAAGGAGACTGATAATGTTACCTAGCTGGGTCTGCAAGGAAACTGCCAAGTTCAGAGAGCATTGAGGACCCCGACAGTTGCCCAGATTTTCATAGGTCTGCTGTGTTTGCATCCAAAGATAAAATCCAGAGGCCACACATCAGAATTGATACTGAAAGACGTCAGGCTGTGGGGTAAACATTGATTAACGCTCTCTCTCTCTCTCTCTCTCATTCTCTCTCTTTCCCCCTCTTCCTCTTCTCTTTCCCTCTGTCTCTCTCACATTCTCTCTCTCTCTCTCTTTCTCTCTCATTTTCTCTTTCCCCCTTTCTCTTCTCTTCCCCTCTGTCTCTCTCGCATTCTCTCTCTCTCTCTCTCATTTTCTCTTTCTCATTCTCTCTCATTCTCTTTCCCCCTTTCTCTTCTGCCTCTCTCTTTCCCTGCCTCTCATTCTTTCTCATTCTCTCATTTTTTCTCTCATTCTCTTTCCCCCCTTCTCTTCTGTCTCTTTCTGTCTCTCTTTCCCTCTGTCTCTCTCATTTTCTCTCTCATTCTCTCATTCTATCTGTCTGTCTGTCTTCTCCACATGACTTCCAGAGCCTATGATAACGTCTCTACCAAGCCCAGCTGCGCTCCAGCCTCTGCAGCGCAAAATGGATGCTGCATATGACCAACAGGTGCTCTTCTACATGGTCCTGGGATTCTCCCTTTGCATTCTGCTCTTCTCCTTGCTGTTGACTTGGATTTATTTCCAGAAAAAGGGGGATAAGAAGTTTTGTCGAGCCTGCTCAGCACCTCGCCATAAAAAGGGAGATGCACCGAAAGGTAAATTCTTCTTCCTGATTCCAGTCGCAGCAGCAGCCTTCCTTGGGGGCTTGTGAATGCGACCGGGGGGGGGGGTCCTGCACCCGGGGCCAGTGAGCAGGAAATCCATTTCGCTGGACTTTCGCTTGGGCGCCTGGCGATTTGCGCCTGACAAAAAGGCGTCTATGGAGATTCTTCAGTCATCCAAGTCATGTTTGCCCCAAAGGTGCTTTTTTTTTTCCAAAACAGAATAACATGAAGGGACCTTGAAGGTCTTCTAGTCCAACCCCCTGCTCAGGCAGGAGAGCCTACACCATTTCAGACAAACGGCGGTCCAGCCTCTTCTTAAAAACCTCCAGTGATGGAGCACCCACAACTTCTGGAGGCGAATCGTCCCACTGATTAATTGTCCTCGCTGTCAGGAAATTCCTCCTTAGTTCTAGCCTGAATCTCTCCTTGCTTGGTTTCCATCCGTGGCTTCTTGTCCTGCCTTCAGGGGCTTCGGAGAAGAGCTTGACCCTCCCTCTTTTTTGGGGGCAGTCCCTCAAGTACTGGAAGTCTACTATCATGCCCCCCCCAGTTCCTCTTTTCATTGAACTCGACATACCCAGTTCCAGCAACCGTTCTTCATATGTTTTAGTAGGCAACTGGATTTTGTTTTTTTTTCTCAAAGACTTCAGAACTGAAGAAGCTTCTCGGAGGAGAAGCAAAATGCCTTCAAGGAGAAAGGAGGAATGAAAGTTCGGTTGCCTTTTGTAAAAAACCACAACACCAAGGCCCTAAGTGCCTTTTTTCAGTGCCGCTGCAACTTCGAACGTTCCCTAATCTCATTTCACAGGATGAAATGCTCGGTGACATGATTGTACTTCATGACATGATGAATGTACTTTACGATTATGAATGCACCTCATGCGTACACAACGTGAGGAATGTATGATAATGAATGTATCGTAGGATGGTAACCATTGTTTGTCAATTATAGCCTTATGATTGTAACCACAGTTTGTTAATTGTAGCCTGTATGTAAGTATT
>JANHFO010000097.1:11288-23110 GCA_032468095.1 Pareas carinatus
ACTCGCAAAAGTCCATTTCGTGGCGGCGTCCCCACTTCTCCTCCTCCATTTTTTTAAACTGCTTTCAGACCCCCCAGGCAATTTAAAAAAAAAAAAAACGGGCTCGGGATATTTTCTCTCTCTTTTTTCTCTTTCTTTTTTTAATTAACGGTCGTTATGATTGGTCAGTTGGCTGGAGCTGAAGCACCAATGGAGAAGATGCTTTATGGAGATGAGAGCACGTACGCACGCACGCACACACGCACGCACAGAGCCCCGCCCCCTCCGGGGCCTTCCCACACGTGTCTCGGGAGGAACGGCGGGAGAATCTGCAGCGCGTGGACTCCTCGGCTCCCCTATAGAGCCCCCCCCCACCGTCGAGGGCAATCTTTGCGGTATCCTATGTCTTCGCTCAAAGTCACTGACCGTAGTCTCTGTGAGGTTCCCCCCCCTCTTCTGTCCGTGCGGGACCGCGTACAACGAGGAAGAGAGTTCGTTTTTTTCCTTTAAAAAAAAAAAACTCCTCTAGGCGGTGAGCCAACGGCAAGCAGGTCCCCGTCGCGGCTCGGGGCCAGGTGTCGAATGGGTAAATCTATCTGTTCATTTCAGGTAGTGTTGTGTGTTTTACCGGAAAGTCTAGCCCCTCCTTTCGCTTCCTTTCCTTTTTCTTCTTTTCACGTCGGGCTGCCGAGCAAGAGCTACTCGTACTCCAGGAACTGTTTGTGATAGAACAGCAAGTATCTGCGGAGTAGGGAGAAGAAAAGTGGGTTGTTAAGGGCGAGAGATCTGGTGTGGGTCCCTTTGCGTGCCTTGTGGCTCTCGAACCCCACCCCAGCCGCCCCAGGCCCCGTGAAAAGCAAGAAGGATTTGGATTCTTTTTCAGGGTGGATTTGTTTTCAATCAAGCCGGTTTAAATCACTATCGAAAAGGCTCGATTTAAATCGGGCTGGATTAAAAAATTGATGGTTTTTATCAAATTCATTTGCTTTTGGAGTGAAAATCTACCTAAAATATTTTTCTATTTAAGATGCATTAACAATTTAGTTTATTCACCATGAAATGGAGCTTAGTTATGTAGCATATAGGTTATGTAACATATTAGGTATGTAGCATATATTTACATTTTTAGTAAACTCATTCAATTCCTCCTCACACTTAAGAGCCGGCTACAGGCTCTATAGATGTGTTTCTCTTCAAACAATCGTACAGTTTGTAATGTACATGGATTTGCAAAACAATGGGACAAAGGAATGTTCCTGAACTTTATTCTATCTCATGGTTAATGTGAAATTGTGTCAATGCATCAATGCAGTGCATGTTATTTCAGCTGACAAGAGCTTGGATTCATTGAATGAGTTTACCAAAAACGTAAATATTGCAGAAGATACAGCCTCATGCTACATAACTAACTTCCATTTCATGCTGAATGAACTAAATGATTAACGTATCTTAAATAGAAAATGATCTTTAGATTTTTACTCCAAAAATATTTTATTGAAATAAATTTGATTTAAATAAAAAAAACCTGATTTAAATTTTTAAAAAATCTGATTTAAATTTAAAAAGCATCGATTTTTATCCACCACCCTGGATTTTTAAAATTTTCATAAGGAAGGAATGGTTTCAGGGAGGGTTTTTTGCTGCCGCTCCTGGTCATGTGGTGAAGAGTCTTAAATAATTCAAGGCCAGTGACTCATCAGAAGCCGAATTCTACACCTAAAGGACAAACTAAAAGCAGCAAAGAACGGGGAGATTCTGCCAACACTGGGGTCCTCGGAATGGCCTAGGTCGAATGGGGGCTTCTGATCAGAACTCCAGTCTTAGAAGTCTGCTGGTCTGCCTCAGCAATTCCCAAACGTCCCCAAATACCCTTTTTTTAAAAAAAAAACCAACAATCCTGACATTATAACATGGGACGCCAGAGGTTCACTTTTAGGAGGGCGAAGAATAAAGCTGCCTGCCCCAACAGAAGCTCAGAACACCCATTCCAACAGCGAAAAAAATTCTAAGACCCCTGAAATGTGAGTCATACAATGACAGTGTTTTGTGAGCAAGAGTTCACTCATTCCATTCCAGCAGTCCATTCCCCTATCATTCAGGAAGGCGGGGGGGAGATGGTCTCCCACCCTCCCTGCTTGAAGCAGAGAATATCAGAAAGAAATGCAAGAAGTACAGATGAAAACAAATACCTATGTATATATATAAACATTCCTTAGCAATACTGAGCACCAATTTTGAATTGCTAAAAACAAGGCAATTGTTAGGTCAGTTTTGTCCCACAGTCATTAAGTGAATCGCTGCAGTCCTTAAGTTAGTAACACAGTCGTTAAGTGAATCTGGCTTTGCTTGTCAGACGTTCGCAAAAGGGAATCAGGTGACCCCGGGGGACACTGGAACCGTCACAATTACAGGTCAGTTGCCAAGCGGCCAAATCTTGATCACATGACCACGGGGATGCTACAAAGGTTGTAAATGTGGGGAAATGGTCGTAAGCCACTTTTTTCAGTGCTCTTGTAACTTCGAACACTCACTCAACGAATGGCTGTAAGTTGAGGACTATCTGTACAGCCATGCAGGGAGTACCATGGATGTAAGGTTTGTATTTCTGGCATTTTTGTATTGTGCTATACACATCACATAATTCTGTGCAAAGGTAGCCCAAGTAAGGGAAATCAACTTTCAGGGACACTTCCATTTTGTGAAACAAAAGCCAACAAAAAAAATTTTTCCTTTCCTAACCCTGTAATGCAGAATCCCAGTCATAATCCCAGAAGCAAAAGGAGAAAATGGAGCAATATTTTTTTTAATATCTCTCCCATCCATGGGAAACCAGAAAAACAGCAAAAGCTGGTGAATCAGGCCAAAAGAAAGGATTCACTTGCATGACTCATGCAGGCTGCAGAAGGGAGCCTTTCGAAGCCCAGTCGGAGTGCGATGGCGTAACATTTGCTTATAGCAATGTTTCTCAACCTTTGCCACTTTAAGGTGCGCGGACTTCAACTCCCAGAATTCCCCAGCCAGCCGTGCTGTACACAAGTACAGTACAGATGGGGAACTCTGGGAGTTAAAAAGTCCTCACATCTTCACGGGGCAAAGGTTGAGAAACAGTGGTTAAGGGGCCATCTCCCTCCTGGTGGTCACTCCAAAAAAAGATAGACCATTTCTTTTAACGCATTATCACCGCTGGTTTTGAGATACAACCCATGATAAACCTCCAGCGAACAAGCTAAAATGTTATTTTTAATAACATTCTCTCTAATTTGGCTCCTCTTTTCTATTTCACTGGCAGCGTAGAGAACAAAAAAGCTGGCATTTCGTGCTTAATGGGAGCCGGACATACCCTTCACTGTCTAGTACGTCCTTAATGCTAGCCTTGGTGATGATGGCATCGTCGCATTTGAACCACTGGTCTCTGTGTTGCCGAATAAAGCTGGTATAATGCCCGCTCTCCAGGGTTCCTTGGTGGTTAACTACTGCAAACAAGGAATACCTGTCGGAAGGAACAAGCAAAGAGAGAACAGCTTGATTTTTAAAACATGGAACTTTTAGCCCCTTCAATAATCAACATTTTGCTAATAGGTGCTGTATGTAAGCTGGGCCATCAGAGGTGACGCTTCCACATACTACAAGTTATTCTCAACTTATGACCACAATTAAGCCCGAAATTTTTGTTGCTGAGCGAGGCAATTGCTATGTGAATTCTGCCCCATTTTAAGACCTCTATTGTTAAGTGAATCACTGCAGCTGTTAAGTTAGTAACACAGTGGTTAAGGGAATCTAGTTTCCCTTATTGACTTCACTTGTCAGAAGGTCGCGAAAGATGGTCATATGACCCCAGGACGCTGCAACGGTCATAAATAGGAGTCAGTTGCCAAGCGTCTGAAATTTTGACCATGTAACTATGGGAATGCTGCAATGGTCATAAGTCAAGGTTTTCTCCATGCCGTTCTAACTTAGGTCACTAAATGAACTGTTGTAAATCGAGGACTACCTGCATTTAACTAGTATTTCTGAAAACCTCAACAAGGTTTATGCGTATCACATGACTACCGATGCCAATCCAAGCTGTCAAGACGTCAAGTGTTTTAAGATTTATCACACGTATTTATATGCCACCCACTCACTCTCTATGGAATCTGGGTCGGCTTTCCTTTACCAGTGACTGTTTCAATTGGACTAGTGAGTAGGTAAGGTTCACGGAGGAGGAAATCTTTAGAAGAAGATAGAAGGAAAGCTAGGAAATGTTAGGCCTGGACGGTGGAGAGGAGTGGAACAGAAAAAACTGCTGTTGGAAGAAGCAGCATTTTGTTCCTAGACTTTTCCCTCCCCTCCAGAACGCAAAATGCTCAAAAAACAGGCTACTGAACTCTGCAAGGCAGCTTTTATACTGTTTAAGGGACGCATCTGAGACCAAGAAGCACAGAAGACAAAGCCACCTACTTATTATCACTGTTTAGACTATCTGCTGGTTGCTGGTACTGCCCATTCATTCTGCTCTCTTTACTACAATAAAAACAAACAAACAAACAAAACACCATATTCAGTGTCATTTAAAAAGACAGCGTGTTATCAATCGCCCTTTAGTTAACAGACATATTTAAAATTGGAAGAAATCTTCTTACTTTCTCGACATTTCCTAAAGAAAGGAAGCAAGTGTTTAAGCAAAGAAACAACACTCACATAACTTACCCCCCGCATGAAGAAAACCAGCAAAACACCAAAGCCACGTAACAGTATATTTAAATTATTAGTTTAAGTGCTTAAGAACTTCTAAGGATAGGGTAAATTTCGAATGCTATATATGCAATGATTCTTGGTACTTTTTCATAAAACTCTTTCCCCAAAGAGGAGAAAGATAAATTTACTCCTCTCTAAACGCACCTTCAGAGCTCCACTATCTCCCATTGCCATTTTTCTCAACCTGGACACCCACTTGATGGGTTAATTCCAAATCTCAGCAATTCCTGAGACAAAGGTCATGCTGGCTGGAGAACATTTGTTCGACCATTTAGGGACGAAAATTCTTGCCTTTAATATTAGAGCCTAAAGTTTTAAAAATACGAGTATGCATCTTTTATGCTTGCCTTGTACCTATATACGGTGATCAGTCAAGGCAATAAAATTGCCATTTTTCTTCTCGGCACAATCATCAAATCAAAGGAAATTAATTAGTTAAACGAAGAGCAAGTATACATGGAAAACAATTAAAGGAACTCTGCACTTTGAAGGGAGGAATGTTGCATTTTCTTTTCACTGCTTGATTTCAGTTTGGAAATCAATGTCAGTTGAACTACTGAAAATGACACCAAATTATAGTTCCCACCTACAAGCTAGACTAGACAACTTCTCTGACCTTTAAACACTGTCCAAGACATGAATGGTTTCTCACAAGAAGGGTTTCCAGTTGCATACCTAGAGGCCATGAAAGGTGTCATGTCCAGCTCTAGTGGAAAGGAGACATACGTAGTGATCTTCCGCCTCAGCTTGGCTGAGTGTTCAAACCGCTAGAAGACAAAATGGGTAGAAGAGCAGATTTTAAGTTCCTCAGGGCAACAGCATCACATTAGCTGTTAGCTCGGGTGCAGAAAAACAACCACAGATAGTCCTTGATCATAATTGAGCCCAAAACCTCTGTTGCTAAGTCATACAGCTGTTAAGTGAGCTTTGCCCCATCTCACAATTTTCCTTGCCACAGTTGTTAAGTGGATCCCTGCACTTGTTAAGTGAATCTGGCTTCCCCACTGACATTGCTGTTGGATGGTTGGAAAAAGGGGATCCACATGACCTCAGGACACTGCAGACTATCATAAATATAAGTCGGTTTCCAAACTGACCAAACTTTGACCACACGAACATGGGAATGCTGCAAGGGTTGTAAGAGTGACAAATGGTCCTAAGTCACTTTTTTCAGCAGCGTTGTAACCTCAAATGGTCACTAAATCAATGGCTGTAAGTCAAAGACTGTCTACATATTAATACAGCAATGTGTCAGAAGTGTCTTTTATGCAAGTGTCTTTGTACGGTGGCCTACTGTTTATAAAAGAGTTCTTCTTCTTAGAATGAAAAGACTATATCCAAAAGGGAGAGAAAATTCAGGATTCAGCCTGAAACCTCCTTTGTAGAAAGCTAGCACTGAGCTACGCTGTGATTTAAAAAGAGAGACAAATAATATTTTAGGTATCTCACGCTGCCAAGACACAAGTGGCTGAAAAAGATTAATTACAGAGACAATGGGAAATGCGATAAGCTCCATACTTTCGTCACCATCCGAATAAAATGCTATAAAAGGATGTGAACAGGGGGCAGAAAGATTAATGAACTCTTCTTCCGAAATGCGGCGTTTCTCCAAATTTTTATAAACTATGGTTCTATTTACCTTTGTAGGTAATTGTACTCAAATTTCAGAAGCACAACAATTCCCTAGCAACAGATCGGGTTATTTTCCTGGCATGAGAAAAGAAATTGCACAGATGAGATAGCCTTTCGCTTTTTTTGGGGGGGGGCATATTACATTATTAACATTGTCAGAAGACACAGCTCTCCAGTAATGACTCTGATAACAGTTCGGCTATAAATAACTTACAGCCCTATCCATTACTACAGCTGCTGGAATTTAGCAATATTAGCCCTCTGGCATTTGAATGCTGTTTTGAGGCATTAAATATTAAAATCTTAATTCTGAACAGACAGGAGGACAGGATGATTCATGGCAAGAGATCATCCTTTGACATTCAATACAAGTGCTGCCCGTTTTCAAAATACCCTTCTCCCCATTTGATTTTATGAAATCTAGACATATGGATACACAGGTAGTCTTCAACCTATAACCACAATGGAGTCCAGAATTTATGTTGCTAATTGAGAAATGTGTTAACTCCTCTAATATTCACTAATTCGATGCTTCTGGACAGTTATTGAAGCAAGGTTGAAAGTTTTACAATCAGCAGGGATAATATAGCTCTGTGGATCATGGAACAGCAGAGAGCTGGATCGGCAATGACTGCGGAGATTCTCGATCATCCAGGTCCTAGGTGTCTCAAAGGTGTTTTTTTCCCCAAAGGGCCACTGAACTTTCTTGGTTTTTTTCTCTGAAAATGTTTCGCTTCTCATCCAAGAAGCTTCTTCTTTGGAACTGAAGAGGTTTCTTCGATTGGAAGCGAAACATTGCAAAGAAAAAAAATAAGAAAGTCCAGTTGCCTTTTGGGGGGGAAAAGGCACCTTTGGGACTGAATCTGCAAAGTTAAACTCTGGATTGTCTAATTAATCTAGAGATATATCATCCATCAGCCATAAGGAATGTTCCCAGTTCTCAAGAGCATACATTTTCAGTTCAAAATCGGGATTCAGTCTACCCGTAAGATTGAAGATAAAATCCACAAAGTCTAAAATAAAGAGAGTCAATCAAGTCCACGGAGGAAGATTCACTTTCAGGAATCATCATTTAGCAACTCACTTTGAGATGAAAACAAGCCACGATGGGTAGTTTCTTCATAGTAAGCTGTTTGGTAGATTCTTGATAACTGTGGCAACCACTACATTTGATTTTGGCACTGCTTCCTAGATGTTCTGGCCTTGTAAACCTGAAAAAAATATTTTTTAAACAGAATGGACAATCAGCATAAAACACTATTTCACTTTAAATTTCCATTTAGTACCTTTTACAATCACTATCCTCCTATACGATCTTCCAAAAAGTTTTACATTTAGAGTACTAGCTTCAGCAGAGTTTTTATTCACTTTAAGTCTTTTGCTGTTACCTTTCTTGATTAAAAAAACATAAAAAGAAAACAAATTATATGCAACCTATAGAAACCGGTATTAAAATGTTTCTTAAGAAAATTCCCATAATGCTAATATTCTTAAAGCCAAGTTTACCTGAAAATATGATAATCAAAATAAGTTTGACTCAGTGGCCAATTTATCACAAAATGGCTAATATGAAGAGATCACCATCAACAAAACAAAACAGGATTTTAAGCTTTGATTAGTTGACTTAGGCCAGTGTCTTGCATTTACTTAAACATGTACAATTAAGGCATTTCTGGGGACAGACTAAAGGCTAATTCTGCTTTTTTTATATAGCCAAAATACAACATACCTTCCCAAATCCAGAAATTATCTTGGTTGAAATCTAAACACATATTTTTATAATTGCCATTCTTACCTTCTAGACTTAAAGAGATCAACTGGTTAAAAGGAGTTTGTAAATCTTGGAATTGGTGAGGCAATGCTTGGAACTAGCCCTCTTAACAAAACAGTAAATCTGAATATGGTACTGAAGCAGTACATAAGACCAACATTGAACCTTCTTCCACACAAATGAGTTTACTCCATCCATCAAGAAAATCACTTAGTAACAGGCCTTCTACATACAATGAATTTTTTGCATGGAACAGTCACTCCATGCCATTTACAGGCAGCAGGGCAAGTCTGAATACAAATTAACAATTTGAGGGAGACTACACAGAACTAATCCTCAAGTCTCTACTGAAAAGAGATGGAACCTCTAAATGAATTATACCTTTTAGCAACTGCAGCTGCTGGCTAGATTGGTTACAGCTAAAGAGAGCTGGAATCCAGAAATGTCTGGATGAAGCCTCGAGGTTTTCCTATTTGCACTCTTTTAATCTTGCCTAAAGCTAAAACACCTTCAGATTAGCCATCATCTACTTTTGACTTGAAAGAAATGTCCTCCTAAAATCTCCGGATGGGCCAAGACTAACTTGGAATACAAGGCTAACTTCTTTATGAAATTTCCTGCTTGATGAATGCAGAATTACTTTGAAAGCAAGTGTTGACAATGTACCATTGACTTTGGTGTTAAGGTAACAATAAACTCTATATAGATTGTTCAGCTGATTATATGAATAAGGAAGGTAAATACGTAGCTCTATTGGCATTGTTACTCTGCAGCATTTCCATGTTAAGGGAGAAGGTTCAAAAGTGAGCCCCAGAATTTCTTTAGGGTAGCCAACAGAATGTCTAGTAATAGACATTATTCATAACTCCAGTTATGGGATTAATTAGAAATTAGGTTTGATTCAGTAGGACTATTCCCATTTTCTTAATTAGCATGATAGTGATAGCTGAATGGATTTGATTAGTCTGGTTCTGAAGGTGCCTGTGAGATTCCAAGGAAATGGAACCAATCTACAACCTCAAATTATTTAGTCTCAATGTCCTAATTACAATGTGGTGCTTCAGTGAGTAAAAGAAGATATCACCATGAATATCTCCATTTAATGGGCCTCAAAGCAGGTGAACAAGTGGCAAACAATTAAACAGGGAAGAGGGAAACAGTTAACAGCCATGGAAATACATCAAGTCAGAGGAAAGCCCAGATAGGGACATGAAAACATCTCCCATTCTTGCAAAGAAATTGAGTGCAAATTCATTGAGGCCCCTCTGTCTGAGCTGGCCTGTTATCCATTTGGAGACAAGAAAGTCTGTGCAGTCCTCTTCATATAGATTTCTATATACGGTTGTCAAATTCTCCGGCAAAGAAGGTTATTTTCAATCTTCCTGAAGGAGAAGTGGCTGTGTGGTAATTCTATAACCTGTCAAGATCTTTTGTGAAGTGACAGTTGCACCAGGTGGAACGGGAAAATTGTCTGCTTACTGTGTTTTGAAAGAAAAATGAAACCTTCTGGACACTGCTCATCTGTTGATCTTGCTTGAATTCCACATTCCACACCATATTTTAGCAGGACATTCTATTAAGGCTAATAGAATTTCTTCTTCATAAAGTCAACTAGCAGGCTCTGAAAACTGGTGAAGCAATGAAGGTTTCCTTCTGGCTGGCTGCTTTGCTTAGCAAATTTGTCTTTTAATGTTCGACTTCACTTCCTTATCTCTAAGAGACTCCAATTCTGTTCACTGAGCAAGGGAGTGATAGGTAAGAGGTAAAACTATCCAGAATTAAGGAAAACAAGTGATGCCAACCTGTATCTATGATCTACAGAGATACCGCGTATGTATGCCATAGTTCAATAGTGTTTTATTTAAAATGCCTGCAAGATGAGAGATCAAAGGCATGTTTATCTTGAGCTTGCTTTGCATCATATGAAGCAATGCTGTCTACAGAGCACACGTAACATAATCAAGGATACACAGTGCTGAAATTTTAACATGGGAAAGGCTAACTGAGGGGGCCGTTTGTCTTGGTTACCTACCAGCTTCTATCAAGTTTATGCTACATGCTTAATTTTTGTCCTGGCCTCTCTCTTTTTTTTCCTACAAGAGAACTGAGTTGCTTGCACGATGATTCAGCAGAAATAATTGCAGACGAGGTGCTGTTTCTGCTCCTTGGCCATCTGCCTGCCAATTCCTCATCTGCAGACAGGAGGAGGGAAGGTAAGATTGCTCCTTTCTAAAGTCAGTCTGCCAGTCTGTACCTTCGCAAGCAGTCTGTGAGGGTGGTGGTTCCTGACACGTGACTCTCCCCGTTCACCACGCTGCCATCGCTGCCTGGACTCAGAGGCCAAAACGGGGTGGAGGAACCGGGCAAGTCCAGACTGATGTCCCAGAAGGGATCTATCGTTGTGGACACACCGCTAGGGAGAAAGAAAGAAAAAACAGAAGACTTCAGCCACGGGGTTATATGGGGCAATAGTTGGGACAGAAGGGATTGCGAGGTCCTTGGTGGTCTCCGAGCTTGGTTGTTTTCTTGCAGATGTTTCACTACCCAACTAGGTAACAAGTTCAATGCTAGAATGTAGTGGAGTTTGCAGACTAGAGAGGAGGAGGAGGTGGAGGTGGAGGAGGGCAGCTGTGGGGTTCTTGGTGCAGAGTTTGGCTGTTTTCTTGCAGATGTTTCATTATCCAACTAGGTAACATCATTCATTCTATGACAATGAAATCACACTCCCTTCTAGCACTGATGTTACCTAGTTGGACAATGAAAAATCTGCCAGAAAACAACCAAAACCAGGGACCCAACAATCTCCTCTTTCTTTTCTTCTCTTCCTCCTCCTCTTCCATCCCTCTTTCTCTTCAAGCACTGATGATGTTACCTAGTTGGGTCATGAAATGTCTGCAAGAAAACCACCAAGCTCAGAGAGCACCAAGGACCCCACAGGCCAACCCTGAGCTACAAATATCATTTTCCAACAGTAAAGATAATTTTATCTGTTAAAATTGAGAGGACAAAGAGAATAAATCTTAAGAGGGTATTCCTGCAAATCAACTGATCCAGAAAATGGTGTGATATTGCTTTACAAAATAATACATTCACAAGGGTAAACGCTGAGAGGAAAAACCTTCTCCTGGCAATTCTTCCGTTTAAAAATGAATTTGCAAAAGTAGAAGAAAAATTGGCACTTCACCTCTAGGGGGTGCTCGCAAAACAGATTTCCAACAAAGAAAATTTTTAATTTCTTTAACGAGGATCTTAGCAATATGCAACAAGAGCAGGATGATAGGGAACGGATTTTGATGATGCTATTAACTTCTGATGAGAAATGGATAAAAAATGTAACCCTTTTCTTTATTTAACTCTCCCTCTGCATCAGGTTCTCACTGAAGTTTCCTGCCTAAGCTCTCTCTATATACATCAGGAAGATATTGTCATTTTACTCTTAAGGAGTTTCCCGGTTTTTAAAGGATTTGCTCATCATACTCACTGGCAGACCTGACAAGTGACATCAGACTGTAGTCCACCTGTGAAGATTTGGTCTATGATACAGTTACAGTGGTTGGGATTGCTGGCTTTCTTCCCATTATCGTCACCTGAAGAAAAAGAAATGAGCAGACTTTATTTGAGTTAGTGAGGAGAAGGGCGGTATAAAAATCCAATAAAATAAAATAAAATAAAATGAATAAATATTTGCTTGTAATTGTCCAGA
>JANHFO010000097.1:33803-46196 GCA_032468095.1 Pareas carinatus
TTCTTAGATTTATTTAATTTGGCCCTTCAAAAACAAAACCATTTTCTTTTTCTGTTGTTAGTACTGCTTCTTGATCCTTCCGATTACCTATGCCAAAGCTCTAATTAAATTTTGTTCATCCCATTGTCTTTGTCTTGTTTTTCTAAATTACAAAGTAGCATCACATTTTTATAAAGAAAACTGAGAAATGAAAAGACGGCATTTGCCACCAATTGCTTCAGTTTCTAAGTTCTTCTAAAAAGTAACCTGAAATAGAAACTAGTTTTGGGGATTGTTGTTTCCAGTTAGAGCAGGAGTGTTCAACCTTGACAACTTTAAGACTTATGAACTTCGACTCCCAGAATTCCCCAGCCAACTGTTTTAAAATTTAAAGGTTTTAAACTTGCTGAGATTGGAAACTCCTATATATTCATGTATCTCCCATCTAAACTGATATAAGATGGCAGCCCTGACAATGTGATGTAAGTTCCCTCTGTTTTTATGTGTCCTGCAAATGAGTGGCACGTCAATCATCATGGCTGCCATCTTGATTCTCTTATCCAACCCTGTGGACACTTCTATGTTTCAACTAATTTAGCTGAAGGTCAGGAAACCCCAATGATTTTAACCCTTGATTTTCCTGCTCTCCCAATATGAGATGCAATTAAACTAGACTAGAGAAAAACTCCCTGAAGATGGGCTTCAGCATGAGTCCGAAAGCTCGGAAGACAAAACATCTGGTCCCTTTGAGTGACCCAGATTGGATCCTTCAAAATATCTGAACTTATTACAGTTGAAATTCTCTCCTTAAACAACATGAATCAGGAAGCACTAATCAGGTTATTAGTGAACATAGCCTCCAGAAAAGCCTGGAGTTCTGCAAATGCTTACCTCTCCAAAGCAATACAAGTAAAATTCTGAGATGGCTCATAATATTAAATGGCCTTGTATATGCAGAAATATTTCTGAAAAGTCTTTCATCTTCCATTCCCAAGCAGGTACGTGTTTCTGTTGCTAGGATACGGCAGACTAAGAGCAGTGAATCACTATACTGGACAGCCTATTAAGTATTGATACGGAAGCCGTCCTAAAATCACTGGCATTAACATAACAGTATCATCCTATCCAGCCCAACAAGCCACTTCTTATTTTCAACAAGAAATTGCTTTGCTTAACTTTTATCTAAGCATTTAATTCATATTATAATCTGCAGTCTAAATGTTGAAAATGCCTTTCAGCTCATGAATGGCATCTTATTATATTTAAAAAGTGTGCAGCACCAGACATAGTATGTTGTGGATTTGCAGGCTAATGGCACAGAGGCACAAAACAAAAAACGGTGTGTTATATCCAAAAAGCAATTCTATCTCTTTGTTAACCAGCCCACATTCCAAAACAAGAAGCAATTCTGAATACACTATGCAAGACAAGACACATCTGCATCACGTAAAATACACTGTGCTTACTGGCTATAACTCTGGAAAATAGATTTCAATAAAGAAACAAGGACATGGCTTATTTACTTCTTCTTATTTAACAGTGCTTATCCGCCACAATCCCAAAGGACCCTGAGCAATATGTAACAAATTCAAACCAAGAAGAAGAAATAAGATAAAATCTAACATTATAATCAGGAAAATAAAATAAAATCCAAAATAGGTGACTACAATCTGGGATTCAAACATCAATTAAATTAGTTAAAACACCAACTAATTCTTCCTTAAGGATATATTTAAAATGACTTCAATGTCCATTGGTCGTTTATGCTATGTGAAATACAGCCAAGGATTTTTAGTTATTTTAGTTATAGCTCATTTAACAAGCAATATCTAAAACAAACTCCAACTTCAAACAATATGTGCGAGAGAGAGATGTATTATAATCTTTGCAGGTATTTGTGCATATTTTTTTCCTACGGGGGTTCTTCCTAAAAGCAAGCAAGGTGAGTTTTAAACACTGACAAAACTATGTTCCATTTATCATCATCAGAATTTCCCTAAGTTTTCTGAGAAATTATTTTACATGATTACGCACCCTAAACACCATCACAGTAGAACAGCATATATTCAATGAATGTACATTTCTATTTTGGAAGCGAGCAAATTGAGAAAACATATAGGTTCCAGCATTTGTTGCTTTTCCCATATTAATTGCCATGCCTGCTTTAACAACGATTCAGCTTTTCAGAATTACAGTAATAAAGATGTTCTTGTAGAGCACCCTATTCTAATGAAAATTTATTATATTCCATCTTATTATATCACATCTTATAGCATTAGGTTGGGACAACCACCATCAGATAGCTTGCTGGAGCTACCACCTCAGGATATATTGTGCATTCAGTTCTGTTAGCTTAAAATGACTACAGGTAGTCCTCAGCTTATAAACACGATTGAACCCAAAACTTCTGTTGTTAAGTGAGACATTTGTTGAGTTTTGCCCCATTTTACCACCTTTCTTATCATAGCTGTTAAGGAAATCACTGCAGCTGGAAAGTTAGCAAGCCGGTTGTTGAGTGAATCTGGTTTCTCCACTGATTTTGCTTGCCAAAAGGTTGCAACTGGTGATCACACGACCTTGGGACACAGCAGTGGTCCTAAGCAAGGGTCGGTTGCCAAGAGTCTGACATTTTAATCGCATGATCACGGGGTGCCACAAAAAGTCGCGAGTGTGAAAAACCGGTCACAAGTCACTTTTTTCACTGCCGCTGTAAAATTGAAAGGTCACTAAACCAACTGTTTTACGCTGAGGACGTCTTGCACTCCTCCTACCATGCCAAAACCAAATGTCAGTCCTGGACCTCAGCAGTGGATCAGTTCAAACTATCCTTGCATAGAACTCCTGAGGCAGAAGGAACCCAAGGAAAAACGGAGAGATCCCCAAAACATTGGGAGGGGGGAGGGGGAGCATGTTGGTGGTAGCAGCCTCTTTGCTTTGCTTTGCTTTTTAATAATTAATGTAAACATATTGTCCCGCTAATCATGACAAGTGCCCAACGCTCCATGTTTGGACTGCAGTGTTTATTGTAGACAGTGTACACAAAAAGAAATGGAATATCCTTACCACCTTACAATTAGGCTGTTGTAACTGCAACTGAAACGTAACATTATCGCTTATTTCAGTCAAGAGTATCTCCAATGATGGGGCAGGGCGGAAGAAGCAACAAAAGGCGATATGAGGAAGACAAGGTTTAATATGAAAGTTAACAGCAGAGCATGTTCAATGATTTCTGATTTAAGAACTAGGGAAGAGAGGCAAGGACAGAAACTTTGCTTCTTGCATGAGTATGTAAAAAAAACACCAACCACTACACAATAAGAAGTGAAATATACATTACAAAGCCCAAGAGGGTTGAATAAGCAATATTCCATCTAGTGCTATAAGTGGCCAACAGATGGCAGCACTGATGCCTCCAAAGCTCTGATAGGTTTTTTAGCATCTCTTCTTTCACTTCAATGGGTGGGAATGATACAAGCCTTGTCGTATTTTGATAAAACTGTAAACTAAGAAAGCATGAAAACACCCTGCCACATAAGAAGGGCTATAAGTGCAAAACAAGAAGGCAAACGATGCATAAATGGAGAGAGACTTGTGGGAATTAGAGGATGTTCCATCAATATTAGCTGGAATTTCATTTTCAGAGCTGATAGTATATGCAAAAGAAGACATAACAGAGTGAACGACGGATGCTTAAAGCAAAAGGAAAAGAGTTAAGGTGAAAATATTTTGCAGGCAGAGAATATTCCAAGAGAGCTGTTGTGATGTCAGGAGGTGTTAGAGATGTGATAAATAAATAAACAAACCAGCCAGGGAGATGCAGTTTCATTTTCCTATTTTTAGATGAAACAAGTCAACTGAGCATTCATCTAGAAATGAGAACATACATAGATCTCCGTCCCATTCATAGAAACATTTTGCTTAGCAGAAAATCCTGTCTGTTTAAGAACTACTTTTCTAGTTTGAAGAGTTCTGGTATGAAATGTTGAAATCCCTTTTTAAAATTACCACTTTTCATCTCAGTTATCACCTACATCCAGAGTGCTCTTACTGGAGTATAAGCGGCATTCAATTACTCTTTAAAGATTTGGATGCTTCTTCTGGATAGTGTGGAAAGCAGAAGTTTTTTGAATGGTAAAATAAAGAGATATATAGAGGTATTTCGTGTTGCACATATTTTAATAACAGAATGAGGATTTTATAAAGAGGAGATTCTATATTAACTCGACTGAAGTTCTGAAGCCAGAATTAAATTTGTGCAGATGGCATCGTTAGAAAATGAGACTCACTCCCACTAAACTGACAAAATACTAGTTCATACATAAATTCTTTTCTCCTTCATCTCAGTAACTCACCATATGTTACCTATATATTCTTATCACTATTCACAACAGAGTTCATGTTCCAAAAAATAGGAAGAAAAGAACCTATCAGCTACCAATAGCTTTTGCAAGCCAACCCTACATATTGTATATTAGTATGCAATACTACATTCTAATCACCGCAGCACCATGCCTCATATATGAACACATATAAATCAATAGGAATTTTATATGAGTCCTTTACTCCTTTACTTTTTATTCAGGGGTCACAAATGTAGACAGGATGATATATTTCATGCCAATCTCTACCAGCTAGCCAACTTGCAGATATATTGGCAAAGGGCATTTTAAAAAAAAATGAAAATAAACATTAAATTCCACTCAGCTTTGACAGACAAGTAACTTAATCTGAAACACTGGTCCCAATACATACAGCAGCTCTCATTCTTTGACTAACAATTAGTTAACAGCTATTAGCTTAAATATTCTAATACAGCTGGAAAAGCATGCTCCTCTTTTACTACCATGATATGGAGTTCCTTGAAGGTTTTCAAATATTTACAAAGACAGCTGCAAAAAAATTAATTTAATTTTAATTTTAATTTTATTGAATTTATATACCGCCCTCCTCCCGAGGGACTGGGGCAGTGAACAGCCATTAAAATACACAAACACAAAAACTAAAACCGGAATAAAATTAAAAAAGCAACTAATGCTACTTAGTTGCATGGAAGAGCATTCATTAACATTACAATAATAAAACAAAGCAAAATCACCCATTCTTACTGTTTTGCCAGCTTCTGCCACCATTTAAATAAATGCAATAGCAGCTCATGATACAAACAAGAAAATTAATCAAATATGTAGTTTGAATTCTGAGTTTATTAAATGTATCAAGAACTGATCTTATCTACCACCACATAAATTCAGCATTAGTGGAATTTGTTCGTAAACTTGAAGCCTTAATTTCAGGAACTATGAAAAATAGGCAAGTTGTTATAACTATACATGAATAATTTTCATAAAATACTAATGGGAAGCAATCACTGTGGTGATCTGGAGCCCAAAATGGGATTAGTCATGCCTATATTGTGTTTCCCACAACAGAGATCCTTTGCTGAGTCATGCAAAGCAGCTGGTGGAGGCTGTGTCATATATACTCTATGGCACAGAATAGAAAGAAACCAAAAGATCTCATACTTTAGCTTCCCATATCCATTTTAGCCCTGGCCATCTTCAGTGAAATGGAGATCTGTGATTTGCAAATTGTCTTTTGTCAGGCTGCCCAATTCAGGGGCCCTCCAGATATGTGGGATTACAATTCCCACAATCCAAGGCTTATGGAGGTTGTAGTTCAATGCATCTGGAAAGAAGCACTTTGAAAAAGTTAGACTATATGGAAGGACATCATTATTAGTTTGCAAAAAACCAACGTTTTAAAAAGTACATTAATCAGCTGGCAGGTCTGCACCCAGCTGTTGAATCTGATTTCCTGACACTGACTTACCCACCCATTGGACTGTACTGATGTTCAGTAGCAGTGGCGAAGAAGAGCCAGGGTGGAGTAGAGAAATGCATGCAATTTATTTTTTAAATAAAACAGTTTTCTAGAGCTGATGTTCTTGGTAAAAAAGGAAAATCAAACCCCTATGAATTGGTCGGAGCCAAGTCACCTCAACTAGATCTTGAAATGTACAGTGAATCCCTTATTTCAGATGCAAGACTTTCCTGCTACCTGAATTTAACTAACTAGTGACTCATTAAGAAGCATAATCAAAAGCTGGTGCAGTGCAGTTAAGTTTGGCTTTGAAGTTTGTCTTCAAATAGCTGAAGACATGCACATATGCTTCTATGAGTCACATATCTCATAGAGAGATTTCTGTGGTTTAATGGAAATATCAGCCTCAAAGGGCTGGGTTTTAAACTACTGACTATATGGGACTGCTAGGGTTTTTCAGCAATGCTTTTCTTCAGAGGAACCTTCTAAACAGCAATTTTGGAATGCATGAACAAGCGTAACTATCAGTGCGACATCTAATAGGATTCGATCCTTTTGCAGTTATGTACCTATTTATTTATTTTAAAAAGTCATACTAAGGAATTGAAGAGGTCTCCAAGGAGAAAATATTGTAAGGCAATATGTCTGTAGACATGTTTTCCTTCTTGTTTTCCTGTTAATTATGCAAGATTTGTTAGATCAAGTTAAATAGCCCCCCAAATAAAAGAAACTGAAAAGATTCCTAATTTCTTTACAATATATGAGAATACAGTCCCTGAAATAACTACTGTATATACATATATGCATACATATGTGTATGAATGTGCATATATATTAAGATCAGGTGACTAGCTTTAAACCAGTCATACTACATAGGAAACCCAGAACAAATGAAGCAGATGAACCTAAGAACAGCACCTACATTATAGTTTTTCTGTCACAATGTATTCAGTGGTTGTCAAAACTCCACAGTTTATTCTCTGTGTTGGCAAGATAGTAAACAAAAAAACTTCAACAGAACAATAGAAAAAGACTTTTTATTTTTAGAACACCATCCAATTAAAGAGGAAATATGAATCCTTGAAAAAAAACAGCACTCATTCAGAAGGCAAAAAATTATTATATTAACTTGGCATCCCTTCTACAGGCTTCCTAAAGCTTATTACCCAAGTTGTGATTTATCATTTCATCCCGTAAGTGGAAACTGGCAAGCTGCATCACTAAGGCACATGATCCTTCCAGACCTATGAATGGAACTTAAGGGAATTGCATCCAGATCACCAGATAAAATGCAGCCTGCTGGGCAGCAAATCTGGGAGCGTTCATTTGACCGAAAGTCGATGTCATCCATAGATTTCTAGAAGCCAACAAACCTCTGAGAACTCTGGAGCAGCTGTGTGATTCTTCTCTCACAGATGGCTGGTACAATTGAACCTCCTGGAGCAGCCAGATTTCAGAAAACCGTTCTGGCAGTTTCTGCACATGCTTTTTGGGGAGTGTGCAGAAGGGGGTGGAAAGGAAGGGGAAAAAATACACAGCAAAGCCTCATATTTTCTCATGACTACGTGAATCAACTACCAGAAGGACAGGCCCCTCGTATTAGAATTGAAAACACAATTATAAGTGAAAGGACAAATCACAGGCTAAAGCAAGGTCATGATTCTGCATTTTTTTAAATTAGAAAAAAAAGACATTGAAAAAGGGGGTTGGCTTAGATCTTTGTCTCATGCATGTGTATATATATAAACAATGAACGTGATTCTTTCATTGGTCCAATCTATTGGGGAACTTAGAAGGGGATTAATTCAAAAGGGAGTTAAAACAGTAATGGTACAACTGGGTTTACAAACAGATAGTTTAAGTCGATGGGTTTCTGCCATTATTATAATTTAGATAGGGGATTCAGATGGATTCCATACGTGCCAGTTACATTGGGGAGAATCCATTTGAAGAGAAATAATTTTTTTAACCTATTGATCTCAGCAAACTGAAAGCAAGACAGTTAATTATATTAAGATTAGAAAGATTTATTTAGCGAAAACTCTATTCATTTTTTACTAAAAGAGATGCTATATTTTTCATTTACACAGACGTGTCTCATATAGACAGAATGCCACCTCAGAATTATGTTCATCATAATTAACAGAAATCCATTTTCAACCATTTTTAGGGACCACTACATGTCAACAAAAATTAATCAGTGGAACAACCTGCCTCTAAAAGCTGTGAATGGTCCAACACTGGAAGTTTGTAAGAAGAGACTGAACAGCCATTTGTCTGAAATGGTATATAAGGTTTCCCCTTGAGCAGGGAGTTGGACTAGAAGACCCCCCAAGATCCCTTCCTGTTATTCTGTTATGTTATGTTCTATAATAAAGCCTACCCTTGCTTTCTCAAGTTTAAAGTAAGCCAGTGCTGATTTATTTTGCCCCAGTTCACCAACCAGCTAGTCTAAAAGTAATCATTAAAGTATTCATTCATGCAATTTTCAACATCCTCCCATCACCTCTGTCCTTGTGCACAGACACTCATGCTTCGTTTACATAATATTGAAGGATCAAGCAATCTTTCTGGATGTTGCCTAGAGAACCAGAAGTAATGTCTCAATTACTTTCCAGCATACACAACCGTTCTTGGTGCCACCTTCAGGCTGAAGAACCATTACAATATTTATTCCACTCATGTTTTCCTACCCCAGGTCACGCTGCCAAATGTCGCACAGCTGCAAAAGACACCTGCCACTATTCTGTGGCTATTGTCAGTGGCATCTTTTCCATTCCTCCTTTTATTTCCTGAAAACAGTTTGCTCTCCTTCATTTCCCCCTTTTTTTTTTTTAAAAAAAAGAGGCTGTTCCTCTGGGTTTTTTTGGTTAACAAATGAGAATCCCAGGTGGTTTTAGCTAATTACCCCTTTACTTTGGAAGCCTAATTCTGCCTATTGTGAAAACAATAGTATTCGGCCACAAAGTAACTTCATATGCTAATCAGAAGCAGACTGTTCTCTCTCTAGCTAATACCTCAGGCTGTTCAGGAAGACTGTTCTTATAGAGGGGAAAAAAAGAGAAGGATAGCAAAATACAAGCTGTGCAAGGAAACAGAAAAACATACATAAGTAACACCCTGCAATAACTATCCCCATGCTTACATGCCTGATATCTGAAATTAATCTGATGTGCTCATTTACATCACATGAATAAGACAGCGCAATAAGAATAAACCTGGGTGGAGGGGTTTCCCCCCTTTTAATTAGAAAGCATTCAAAACTAATCTATTTAAAACATAATCAGGCCTCTGATTCTGAATAAGGTTGGCATGATACAGCAGAACAGTAATGATGTGAATTAGAAACCAAAAGTTATTCAGAGTGTTATATGCAAAACCTATTTTAAAAAATTGCAGATTAACTCTATTGAGTAGAAGTCAATATGCATCCTTTTACATACACCAGGATATATAAAATATATTAACAGATTTTGTAGTAAACAGGCCTCAAAAGATAATAAATGATGTGGATTCTCTGTCTATTTATTCAGCTTGCTATGATTATCGAGGTCCTATGGTAGTTTACAACAATATGTCCCTTAGAAAATACTTCTTTTTACTCCAGAATTTCCCATTTGTCCAGTTCATTGCATGAAATTCTTACCAAAGAAATACATTTCTAAGGTAAGGTCTACTCCTCATTCCTCTTTTCAATTAAAATGCCCAGGGCCCTAGTTTATTTCTTTATAAGGAAATTGTTCCAGACTCCTGAAATTTCCCAATTTCACAAATTTGATCAGAAAGTACGTCAGAACAGCACATATTCCAAGTGATCACACCACAAATCTTCCTGAATACACATAGTCCTTGAGTTACAACCACAACTGGGCCCAAAATTTGCTGTTAAATGAGACATTTGTTAATTGAGTTTTTGCCCTATTTTACCATTTCTTTCCACAGTTGTTAAGTTACTAACATGGTTGTCAAGCGAATCTGGTTTCTCTCACTGACTTTGCGTGCCGGAAAATGGCATAAGTTGATCACATGAGCCCAAGGCACTGCAACCATCATGAACACATGCCTGTTGCCAAGCATCTGAATTTGGATTGTGTGAGCATGGGGTGTGTGTGCGCTGCAACTGTGGTTAACTGTGAAAAACAGTGATATGTCACTTCTTACGGTGCCGTTGTAACTTGGAAGGCCACTAAATGAATTGCTGTAAGTCGAGGACTACTTGTATATAACAAGGTTGTTTGAACGTTCGTAACGATTTAAAGAGGGAAGGGACCTTTTCACAGCCACTGCATGCTGGGACGGTATGTTCCCATCTGTCTCGATCCCAAAATCCCGCTGCTGATTAGGAAGTTAAATTAGCCCCTTAATTATGCGTGGGAAGTCATGTTTTGCCCCAACGTGCATCACTTTAAGCTTACTTACATTGAACTGCATATGCCACTTTGCTGCCCATTCACCCAGTTTGGGGAGATTCTTGTGAAGTTCTTCATAATCCGATTAAAGTTTTCACTATCCTGAAAAAGTTGGGGTTATCAACAAACTTTGCCAACTTTCTATTCACTCCTAACGTCAGACCATTTAAGTATAAGCTGACCCTCTAAAAAAAAAAACTCATGTCCTACTTAATTCTACTGTGCAATTGATGCATTCCTATTCGGACTCCTGAGCTTTACTCACAGGGTAATTGCCCATGCTACAGTTGTTAGTTTTACTTAAAGACGGCATTAGAAATTTGGCTGAAATACCTCTGTGCAGGTAATCCTCAATTTACGACCGCAATTGAGCCCAAAATTTCCTTGGCTAAGTGAGACGCTTGTTAAGTGAGTTTTGCCCCATGTTACGACCTTTCTTGCCGCCATTAAGTGAATCAATGTAGTTGTTAAGTTAGTCACATGATGGTTAAGTGAATCTGGCTTCCCCATTGACTTTGCTTGTCAGATGGTCGCAAAAGGGGATCACATGAGCCTGAGCGCTGCAACCGTCATAAATATGAGTCGGTTGCCAAAAGTCTCAATTTTGAACATATGACCATGGGGATGCTGCAATGGTCATAAGTCACTTTTTTCAATGCCATCGTAACTTGGAACGGAAACTAAATGAACTGTTGTAAGTCGAGGACTACCTGTATGTCTAACCATGTAATCTATCGTTTTTCAAAAAAAAAAATAGGTATATATAATCTACTTGATCTTTCATGGTTATAGACCCCAGACAAACAAACTAATTACTTCTTGACACTCTCAAACAACTCTAAAGCAGAGGTCCCCAACCTTTTAAGGTTTGTGGACTTCAACTCCCACAATTCATACTGGCTGGGGAATTCTTGGAGTTGAAGTCTACAAGCCTTAAAGGGACCACGGTTGGAGATCTCTGCTCTAAAGGACTAATGATAAAGGCTTACATTTAATATCGTTAAATGTCTGAATTGCTGGGAAATATTCAACTGGTTTTAAAGGAAACCCAATTAGTTCTGAGGATGTTGATGGAGCTACATTGCTGATGTGTATTCCTGAATGAATTCAGTAAGAAACACAGATACCAATGAAAAATAATAATCAGTTTTTACAGGTAGATAGCCACCAGGAATGGGGTATCCTGAACTGTTTGATTGCTCACAGAGGACAGTGAAAATATAAGCAATTTACCTCAGTATGCTTGTTTGAGTCCTAATAAATAAAAAGTCGTGCAAATTATATTCACCGATAAAACTCCCAAGTTTCATTCAGGTAAAATATATAACTGACATAAAGATAATAAAAAAGCTGAGAAATGGTAAATATTCCGCGTACAGAAGAATGAAGAATTGTTATTTCTCTGATTCTTTTCATTCTGGATTCCTCATCTCAACACACATTCCTGTGTGTAGGGAGGGATTTCTTCTTTAAGAAAAGCTAGAAACCTTTCAATGAAAGTGAAAACAGCCAACAGAACAAAACAAGCAAAGCTGTTTCATTGTTCAGTGATCCTACTCAGACTTTCAAGTTATCAAAATACAATCTTGTCCAGCGCTACTGACTTGGCACATGTCTGGATTTTCTTTGCAATAGTGGGACGTCCTGTCAAAAACCCTGTCCTAAAGTTTCCTAGTAGCATATGAAACGAACCATTTCCACCAACTTTTCATCCTTTCCAGCATACAGACACAGCTTCATATGCTACTTTCCCAGGATACTGAGTTCCTTTAATACTTGTTTTCCAGTCTACGCTTCCAGTTCTTCAGAACTAACATCTACACAACTCCAAGGCTGTAGTACTTTGATGGTATCTAGATTCCAAAGTTGCAGAAACATGAGACAAAAACTGAATGCATACTTTACTTACTGTAGTTTGAAAGTGTATAACAGCAACAGCAGTTACACCCAAGAAGACCCACCCTGCCCACAAGGGATTTATGCAGGAAAACAAGAACAGTAACAGAAGAGAGAAATTAGATGAAATATAAGGGAAGCCTTGCTTTTCTTATAGTTAAGTATTGCATGGATGGAGCATATGTTGGTGGGGGGATAGGAAGGAAGGAAGGAAGGAAGGAAGGACGGAAGGGAGGGAGGGAGGGAGGGAGGGAGGGAGGGCGGGAGGGAGGAAGGGAGTGAGGGAGGGAAT
>JANHFO010000097.1:79500-89970 GCA_032468095.1 Pareas carinatus
AAACCACATTAAAAATAAATATTGGTGGGCTGACCGTTGAAAATAACCAATCCTTAAAACCAATTTAAAACCGAATTCATTAAAATCGGGAATGGAGGAGGGTGGGGCAAACCTGCTTGAACAAATAAAGGTGTCTTAAGAGCACGGCGGAAAGCACGGAGGTCGGTAATCACACGCATCTCTGCGGGGAGGTCGTTCCAGAGGGTGGGGGCTGCCACAGAGAAGGCTCTCCCCCTGGGGGGTCGCCAGCCGGCATTGTCTGGCTGACGGCACCCTGAATAGGTTGACCTCTTCTCTTCTTTGGGGCAGGCCCTCAGATGTTGGAAGGCTGCTACCATGTCACCCCTGCTCCTTCTTTTCATTAAAATAGACATGCCCAATTCCAATTTGACTATAAAAGCCCTCTGAGATGAGGAAGTCCCAGAGCCAAGCCAACCCCATGTCAAATCCTCCATTGCCGCCCTTCCATTCTCCAGTTGGCCGGTTGAGAGAATCGAAGGGGCTGATTTTAATTCAGGGGACACCAGTTGCCGACCCCTGTTATAACCATGAGGACGCCAATGGGCGTTTGGAACATTGGCACAGCAATTTTTTAAAAGCAGGCTGCTATAATAAGCATGAGAAATAATTTATTAGAATATTAGACGTTTTCTGGCAGAACAATGAATCGATGGAACAGCTTGCCTCCCCGGAGTTGTGGGAGGTTTTCAAAAATAGGCTAGACAACCATTTCACCCGGATGGCATAAGGTCTCCTGCCTTGATCAGGGGGTTGGACTAGAAGACCCCCCGAGGTCCCTTCCAGCTGACGGAAGTTTTATATCCAAATATATTTGATTCTTAGTGCTGTTTCCATCTTCCTTTAAAAACGTTAACAGAATACACAACGGCCTGAAAATCGGTGCCTCCGAATTAATCAAAAAGGCAAACTTCCTCAAACCCTGAAAGATGTGACCCAGACCTAATCCACATATCAAAGGATAAGGTCTGCACACACAGAATTAATTCAGTTATGTCTCCCAGAGGCACTGAATGTTCACAAGAATAAACATATCTACACACACACACACACACATGTCCTGCAAGTGTCCCCCTAGAATCAGAAGTGACACCCCAGACAAGCTCCCCCCCCCATAAAAATCTGTTACCGTATCCCATTTTTCCTGCCATGTGCCTTAAAAGCAAATTATTTTGTTTTTAGGAGTAAACATTTCTCCTTCCCTCCCAGCTGTCTGGATCTCATTTTTATCGATTCTGGAACCCCAAACTCTACTTCTGACACAGCCCTAGGATTCTATGGCAATTATTATTATTTACAATAATAAATTATTAGGGTGAAATTCTATGGAATGCATTGTTATTTATTATCTATTTATTATTAATCATCGTAGAAATCTAACCCTCTTTTAAAGCTCTCTCAAGCATCGATTGAAGCTTCTAAACGGCCCTTCAAGTTGTATTTGAAGCTTGCAGGTTTGCATAAGTCTAAGAGACGTCGGATGCGCCTTCCCATAATACATCGAATCGTATTTCTTTTCCTATCAGCTGAGTGTCAAAAGAGGCACTAATTTAAAAGAAGGCTGGATAAGGGATGGGGTGGGGTGGAAGCAAGAAATCACACCCAGAAAAAATAGCCCGTGCCACATAAATAGTAGCATCCTTTGCACGAACCCGAAAATGTTAATTTCCCACACACTCCTTTCCTTCTGAGATATATATTTGGAAAGTGCGTTCAACTGCCACTGTGATATTTTCACCCCGGCTTCCGTGTTTGCAATGCGGCGGACTAGAATAGCTTCTCATCTTTAGAAACTGGGCTTTTCGGCGTGTGCACCAGACAGAGTAACACCTTCGGCGTCAGTTTTGGAGCTATTGAAACAGCGAGGGCGCGATTCTTTGCAAGATAGTTGTCAAATTGTCGGTGCCCGGGCGCCTGTGTTTTGATTCTGGTTTCATAGCCCCTGCTATGTAAAGAGTGCAAGAACGAAGGAGCTATTTTTTGCTGCCGGTTCTTAGAAAGAAATGTGACAAGTTTATTTATCGAGGTGCGTGCACCACAGCCAGCGTGGAAAAGAAATAGGTCATGGGAAGAGTTTAAACTGTTGTGCGTTTCCTAGTGTTTCCACCTGCTTCGAAGGGGCGGGAGGAACCGCTGGTGTGGACGCTGAGGACTAGAGCCTTTGCAAGTCTGAATCTGTTGCAGCGGGAGCAGGCTGTAAGGTGAAGGGTTTAAGCTTTTGAGCGTTTCCCAGAAGTTGGACCTGAAGTGAGTTGTGCTGCATTTTACAACTTTCCTTGAGAGTTGTTGTTCAGTGAATTGCTTCTGTTGTTAAGTTAGTCCCCTGGTTGTGAAGTGAATCTGGCATCCCCCCGTTGGCTTGGCTTGTCAGAAGGTTACAAAAGGCGGTCACATGACCCCGGGACACTGCAACCGACATAAGTACATGCCAATTGCCAAGCCTCTGAATTCTGATCACGGGACTGTGCAGATGCTGCAATGGTCATAAGTGTGAAAAATGGTCGTCACTTTTTTCAGGACTTCCGGTATAACTTCTTTCAGGATTACCTGTATAACTTTCTAGTCCCCTATCATAGCAAGATCGCTCCATGTCTCCTGTAGTGATTTCCGCCTGAATGCGTTGCAATAGAAATTTACTAAATAAAATAATATGTATAATAAATAGCTGCAAAGAGATATCTTAAAGACTAGCGCGCTGGGTTAATGCTCTAATAAGGGCATGGGGCTTTAACATTTCACAAGATCTTTTTTGTGTGTGTGTGTGAGATTGGTTATTATTGACCATATTTTCCTTTTGTCCTTTTAGCTAAATTTAGCCCAAAAAATCTATATGTTTTGACCTGATAGGGTAGATTAGGCCAACAGAGACTTCAAACGGGTACATCAATGTTGGTCAGCCGTGGCTTATTAAACCCGTGTTTCAAAACCACCTCTAACTGGGATTGTCCCCAATGAAAAGCCCAAGTTACCAAATTAGCTGGAATTGGTTGTTTCCACACCACAGATAAAAGGGCAGAAATGCTGCTTTACGAGTCCCACTAGCTGGCTTTATATAGGATAACAATCCAAGCACGCTGGGCTGCCGAGCGATCCGTCATCCGGATAGACCAGGAAAGAAATCAAAACGACAAGATCCAAACTCTAGTACCATTGAAGAGAGAGAGAGAGAGAGAAAAATAAAGATGATATTAAATCCCAAGCCAAAGAATAGCCAGCCTCCGTGTTTAATCAAGCTTTCCCCAATTTTTCATTATTGTCCGGCTAGAATTCCCGTAGCCCTAAATATCTGCTAAAAGACGCAATCGCCTTTTGAAAACCCTGCCATGCATGCCATCTGTGGCTTCCATACAGATCCCAACTAAGTTGTTTATTGATCAAATGTATACCCTTCCCATCTCATCTAAGGGACTGATGGTTTTACACATTTCCATGCCTGCTCCTTTAAAAAAAAAAAAACGGGTTAAAAAAAGGGGTTAATTCAGTCCTGTTGCATATAACAAGAACAACAGCACAGTTGGAAGGGACATTGTGGGTCATCTAGACCAACCCCCTGCTCAGACAGGACACCTGTACCATTTCAGGCAAATGGCTGTCCAATCTCTTCTTGACAATTTCCAGCCATGAAGCACCTACAACCTCTGGAGGCAAATCGTTCCACGGATTAATTTTTCTCCCTGTTAGGAAGTTTCTCCTTAATTCCAGATTGCTTCTCCCCTTGATCGGTTCCCATCCGTTGCTTCTTGTCTTTTGCCTTCAGGGGTTTTGGAGAAGAGCTTGACCCCCCTCTTCTCTGGGGCAGCCCCTGAGATATTGAAACCCTGTTTATCCTGTCCCGTCCCCCAGTTCTTCTTTTCATTCAACTGGACATCCCCAATTCCTGCAGCCGTCCTTCGTATGTTTTCGCCTCCGGTCTCCCAATCTGCGTTGTTGCTCTTCTCTGCACTCTTTCGAGAGGCAGTATTTTTGGGAGGGGGGGTTGAGATTCCCCACATACTTGCATTTATTGGCTATTTGCGCTTTTCAGGGGATCCCAAAGCGGGGAGGGAAATGGAGGGGAAATCGGTGCAAAAGAAGGCAGTGGGGGAAAAAAATGAATAGAAAGCCATTGTTCGAATAAGCCGTTTTAATTTTCCTCCGGGGACTCCTGGAACTGTTCAGAAGGGCCGACGAGAGCGTGAATCCGCCCCAATCCACCAAGGGTGGGGGACAGATGTCACAGGCAGATGGCCTTCCCATTGAGTACAGTGTGTGAGGCAGATCTTGTGACTTTGTCTACGCTGGGGGGCGGGGGAAGTGGTGTCGGGGATTGAGGGGTGGAAGGAACGGAAGAGCTGGTCTGGAAAAGAGTTCACGCGGGGATGGGAGACCACCAGGAAATCCCGGCAACATAACCTCGATGGGGAAAACCCAGAAGCCATTTACCAATAGTGGAGACCCAGTTTGGTGTAGCGGTGAAGGTGCTGGCTGAGAAACCAGCCGATGTGCTGAGTTCTAGTCCTGCTAGAAAGGCATGAAAGCCGGCTGGGTGACTGTGGGCCCAATCATCAGGGTGAGTTCTAGTTCTGCCTTAAGGCATGAAAGCCAGCTGGGTGACTTTGGGGCAATCAACAGGAGAAAGTGAATTCTAGTCCTAGCTGGGTGTCTTTGGGGGGCCAATCCCCCTCTCTGGGCCCAACCTGCCTCACAGGGTTGTTGTTGTGGAGGAAAGAGGAGAAGAAAAGAATATTAGCTATGCTCACCATCTTGAGTTGACCCAAAGGCATTAAGAAGCAGGATAAAACAATAACAGCAACTTCATCAACCATGTCGCGTTTTTAAAAAATGTGTATCTCGAAAAATGAATAGAATTTTTAAAGGAAATTGGTATTAAAAAAATTTTTTTAAAAAAAGAAGATGGATAGTTGGAAGGAAAACTATCAAGTTATCGAATTAGGGAATTAAGAAAATAAATTTGACAGATAAATGATCTCCTAGCCTTCCCTAAATAAAATGGAAACATTTGAGTAAGTAGATGTTCAAAGTAGTAAAACCTGTAAAGGAAATAGAAGTTAAATGTGGAAATTGGTTACTCTTAGTCACATCAGAAGTGGAAAGGGGGAAGTTTGATTTAATAAATGGTAAACTCTCTAAATGCTATAGTTGAGAAAAAGGGGAGAAGAGAAATGAAATAAAGGATGTAGGTTGTAAATATTAAGGGGAAAGAGAAGAAAAGGGAGTAAAAATAGACTGGGTACAAAGATGATCGAGTAAAAAGAATTAGTTGTTTGAAACCAGATTGGTGGCTAAGGAAGAAGAGAAGAGGAAGGGGGGAAGAAAGAGAAGAAGGAAAATATAGGAAGAGAACAGGAAACAGAGAGAGGGCGAAGAGGAGAGGTAGTTTGAGGGTAAGAGGAAGTTAGGGGACAAGAGAAAGAAAAGGTAAAGAAGAGAGATGGAGAAAGGAGGAAACAAGAGCGGAAGTAATTAGAGGATGAGTAAGAGTCAGAGGGTGTAAGAAAGAAAGGGGGAGGAAAAGAAGAGGAAATAGGAAAGAATGAGAAAGGGAAGCAAGGAAGGTGAAGAGATGAGAAAGTAAGGGAAGGGGTTAAGAAGGTCGAAAGGAAAGGAGAAAGCTGGCTGAATGAGATATAGGAATTAGGGAGAAGGGAAAGGGAAATAAGGGTTAGGCTTAAGTTTAGCTATAGAATTAGGTTTAAGGTAGAGATAGTTGTAAGAGTAAGGTTAGAGTTAGGGATAAGGCTAGGGTGTTTAAGATTAGGAATAGAGTTTAGGGTTAGTGTTAGGAGGATTAGGGATAGGATTAGGAAGGGGTAATAAGGAAGCCAGAGAGAAGAGGAAGGAATAATGGAAGAGGATTTCTTTATTTGTTTAAAATAAAAAAATAAATTTTAAAAAAATAATGTCGCTACCAAAATAACCCACATGGAACTTGAGCCAAAGGAGATTTTTACCTCCTTCTCCTTTTTTAAACTGTTGGAATGTATTTATGTGCAACAACTACAGTAGTATTCAGCCAGCAGCTGGCAGTGTTTAGAAGTTTGGTTCTATGGTATATACTCTACGGTATGTACTCTTTTGTTCTAAGTAGAGTTTCCCCCGTTTCCTGTTATGGTTAAATAGTTAAGCAGTAAAAGCACATGGTGACTGTGCACTCTGCGGTGCTATATATAAACAGAATTTCTAATGTTAACCAAGGGTGACTAATGGAGGCCCTCCAGGCTCAGCCACTGAGCCGTCCTTAAGACTGCACCTTACCTCTTATCCTCCCTTCTCTGCAGGGTGGTAAATATCAGCTTTTGTTCAGCCTTTGGAAGAAGAGCAAAAGAGCCCAGTTCGCTCCATTTAAAAAACAAACACAGTTAGGCCAAAAAAAGAAAGAAAGAAAGAAGGAAAGAAAAGCATTTTTTGTTGGGGACAAAAGAATTTTAAAGAAGACTCTCAAGAATATTCTTCGTTTTTGGGGTGGAATGAAAAGGGTACCGCAGGGCTGAGGGTAGCCGTGTGGCCTACTTTTAGCCCCTACTTTGAAGGCATCCACTAATGTGGGGAGGGGGGGTCCAATCTGGAGACACCCCTCCCCTCATCCACCCTCAGGAGAGCAATTCTCCCGCAAAAAAAATCCATGAGCCTGATTCCCCCCCAAACACACACACTCCTGAAAGCCACTGCTAGCATGTCATTTCTAAGGTGACAGAAGGCGAGTGTTTTTAAATAGATGGAGATAATCAGGTTGACTGGATGTAATTTAATGTTAATTAAAATGTAAACTCAGCGGAAATCAGATTTAACCTCAGTCAGCTGCTTGAAAAGCTAGAATAATAGCATTCGGGGATTGCAAAAGCCTTCCGCGGCCCACTCATTATTACCCAACCAAAGACAACCAAATACCTAATAACCCAGAAATATTTTTACTTGGAATTATAAACCACAAAAAAAACCCCGAACAAACAGGAAAGATACCCTAGCCATACGTATCATTTCGACAGCGAGGGTGGTTTAAGCTAAACCTCGGAAAGACCCAAACTGCCCGCCCGATGAGAAAATTATAATTAAAATTCTAGACTGGGAAGAGATGGATAATTTGACTGGAAAACTTCAAAACAAAGAGAATCCGATCTATTTCCAGATATGGGATAAATTAAAAAATTTAAATCTCTTCTTTAAAAAAATCTCCACTGCTAAGCAGGACTTTTTGAGTTTTGCCTCATTTCACGACCTTTCTTGCCGCTGTTGTGAAGCGGATCCCTGCAGTTGCTGAGTGAGTCACACAGTGGTTAAGCGGATCTGGTTTCTCCCCCCCCTCCTTTGACTTGGCTTGGCGGGAGGTCGCAAAAGGGAACACACGTGGACTCCGGGACACTGCAAACCGTCATAAATAGGAGCCAGTTGCTGAATCTCCATGACCGTGGAGATGCTGCAAGGGTCGTAAGTGTGAAAAACGGTCATTTTTGTTGCCGTTGTAACTCTGAAAAGTCCCTAAGTGAACTGTTGTAAGTCGAGGACTAGCTTTAACCACCTGTCTTTCTGTTGTTGTCATCGTCACAGGGACTCTGCTTGGATCTACCTGCCTGTTTACCCCTCAACCTGAGGGTCTCCTTCCTTTCCCCTAGAAGCGAAGCGAGACCCTCGAAGACCTCCCGGGTTACAACAGGCCAACTCAGGGATGACAACAGGCAGAGTCAACTCTTACAGCATAGTATCTTCCGAGGAAGACGGGTTGATCTTGACCACCATGCGTGGAGTGAACGGCTTTGGCAACGGGAAGATCCACACGCGGAGGAAATGCCGGAACCGATTCGTGAAGAAGAACGGGCAGTGCAACGTCGAATTTACCAACATGGATGATAAACCTCAGAGGTACATAGCCGACATGTTCACCACCTGTGTGGACGTCCGCTGGAGATACATGCTGCTGCTCTTCTCCCTCGCTTTCCTGGTCTCCTGGCTGTTGTTCGGCCTCATCTTCTGGCTGATCGCCCTGGTCCACGGCGACATCGAGAAGCCCACCCAAGACGAGAGCTTCACCCCTTGCCTCTTGCAAGTGAACGGCTTCGTGGCGGCCTTCCTCTTCTCCATCGAGACTCAAACGACCATCGGTTACGGCTTCCGCTGCGTGACGGAGGAGTGTCCCCTGGCTGTCTTCATGGTGGTCCTTCAGTCCATCGTAGGGTGCATCATCGACTCCTTCATGATCGGCGCCATCATGGCGAAGATGGCCAGGCCGAAGAAGAGAGCCGAAACGTTGCTCTTCAGCCACCATGCTGTGGTGGCCATGAGGGACGGCAAACTTTGCTTGATGTGGAGAGTGGGAAACCTCCGGAAGAGTCACATCGTTGAGGCGCACGTCCGGGCTCAGCTCCTCAAGCCCAGGATCACGGAGGAAGGGGAATACATCCCTCTTGACCAGATAGACATAGATGTCGGCTTTGACAAAGGCTTGGACCGTATTTTCCTGGTCTCCCCCTTGACGATACTTCACGAGATCAACGAGGAGAGCCCCCTCTTTGGGATTAGCCGGCAAGATTTGGAAACGGATGATTTTGAGATCGTGGTGATCCTGGAGGGCATGGTGGAAGCCACGGCCATGACCACCCAAGCCCGCAGCTCCTACTTGTCCACGGAGATCCTCTGGGGCCACCGCTTCGAGCCTGTCCTCTTTGAGGAGAAGAACCAGTACAAGGTGGACTATTCGCACTTCCACAAGACCTACGAGGTCCCGTCCACTCCCTGTTGCAGCGCCAAGGACTTAGTGGAGAACAAATTCCTGCTTCCCGGCACCAACTCCTTCTGTTACGAGAACGAGCTCGCCTTTATGAGCCGCGATGAGGAGGAGGAGGTGGAGGAGGAGGAAGAGGAGGAAGACAACAGAGGTCTGGACAATCCGTGCTCAGGTGACCAGCCTGAATTTGACAGGCTGCCCGCTACCGTAGGACCTCTCGATCAAAGGTCCTACCGGAGAGAATCCAAAATATGACTCAGGGGCTTCCTAAAGCTTCCGGAGAGCTTTCTTCGATCTCTCCTAACCTTCTCAAAAAGATGTATGCAGAACAATGCAAGTGCCATAGGGTTGCCCGAAAAGTAGTGTGGTCTGTTGGATGTTGGGTGTGGGTGTGGGGTGGGTTTGTGGTCTTGAAGAAAGCAATTAAGTGCAATAATCGCAGAGTGACCCCGGGCTTCAGAATGTGGTCACCCTCCAGGTTTAGAACCTCCTCCGGAGCAGCTCCCATAAGGGGGGGCGGTCCCCGTGGGTTTTGTGGCAAAACCCACAAAACACACACAGGTCCGAGGTTTGTGCTTTGTGCAGGAACGACAAGGGATGCTGAGAGGGAGCGTGGGGTGGCTTCCCCTTCCTTCCTTTTGTGGAAAATCAGATTGGGTTTGTTTTGTGTTTTGTTTTTTTGGAAGGCTAGCGTTAACTTAGAGTGGGTCCCAAAGAAGAGAAGATCAGGAAATTAAACCGTGTGTGTTGATCTCAAACACACCTACGTGGGAATCTTTTGCCCTGAGTCAAGACAACACCTCTTCCCTGATTTGACGATGCTGTCGTAGGAATGGTAAGGAGGCTGGAGGAGAAGGCATCCAGGGGTGGAACTCCAGGGCTGGTTCTACCATTAATAAGGAAGGCCACACGGGCCATTGCACGAGATGTCCTCCATGAGAAGACTCACCAACCCATAGTCCTTGGGTGATCCGAAAACCTAGGCTTCCTTTTGAAAGCTGAGCTGCTTTCTTCATACGTGTTTCTCGTGGGGCGTTCAACAAGTCCTAGTAGAAGCTTCCTCAAGTCAACTCCAATGCCTGGTGAACTTATGGATGCTTCCTCAGGAGTCTTCTTGGCAATCGTATAGAAGTGATTCAGCCTGGTCTTCTCCTGGGGAGTTTTTAAAAGGGTTTTCCAGCCTTCGGTCCTCTTTGTTCTGGTAGGTTCTACTCTAACGTTCTAACCCGATCTGGACTTGCTGAGCTTCTGAGAGTCCATGTTGGCCGGCAGTTCCATCTCCATGTGCTTCGAGCTCCTGGAGACAGACCCACAGATTGCAGCCCTGGGATGGGGGTGGGGGCGACAAACTCTGTCTTGGGAACCATCGCCTCATCCGTTGGTGACGGCCCTCACCCATCGCAGCATCCTTCCTCTGAGACGGATGTTCTGGTTCTAAAAAAAACAGCAGATGCCCAACTCAGCTGATTTCCTTCACAACGATTTGGAGCAGAAGACTTTCTCTCACCAATAAAGGAGACTGTTTGTAGCTCAGGGTTGCAACGGGGGGTCGTTGGTGCTGTTTTCTTGCAGATTTCAAGACCCAAACGAGGGAACATGGCTAGCACTGATGATGTCACTTAGTTTGGGTCATGAAACGTCCGGAAGAAAACAATTAAGCTCTTCTTCTTCTTCTTCTTCTTCTTCTTCTTCTTCTTCTTCTTCTTCTTCTTCTTCTTCTTCTTCTTCTTCTT
>JANHFO010000104.1:20514-32445 GCA_032468095.1 Pareas carinatus
GGGAAATTTTCTGCTTGTTCCTTTGTTTTTTGTTTTTTCTGTACGTATAAAACTTTTCAATAAAAAAAGGGAAAAAAAGAAATATTTTTCTGCTAATTCAAAGATGGAGGAGTACATATTAGCAAAGCTGTGAGGAAGTGCTCAAAGAAATGGATGGTTTTCAAAGTTTCTTAAATAAAACTTTTTTGTTAAAAAAAAAAAAGAAATGGATGAGTTTTGAGGTGTGTAAGCCAAAGGCAGCTGAGGATGCAATATTGCTACTCGGTCACAGATACAAATCTGTGCCCCTTCATTACCGTCAATCTGTATATTTGGGGGGGGGGGAAGGTGAAAGAAATGGAATGTACATTGTTCCACTGTATCTTCTCATTGCTCAGGGAAGTGGATCATACGAGCGGAGTCTTATTTCCTACCAATGTCCTGGTGATTGATATTTGATGGATTGATATTTTATTTCCCTACTACAGGTCTTGAAAATTGGGCCACAGAGTCTTGCCACATTGTGTTGCTGTCATTATCACCTTGCAGGATGAAGGAAATGTTCCTGTGAGGTTTTAATATTATTATACGATGCTATCATCTCTCTATATATACGTAAAATACCATTCATTCGCTGACTGACTCATCACCAGATCTCGAAAACTATTAAAGCTAGAATCATGAAATTGGCTACATACCTTCGTCTTGCCATCTAGGCCCTCACTAAGAAAGGACTTTTCAAAATATTAATTTTTATGCCCATTATTTCATATTTTTTATTCTGGATGTGTAGAGGGTTGTGATTGGATAAAATATCCAACATTGTTTGCTATCTTTCTCCTGATTGGAGGGATTCCCGCTGTTTGGTTTTGAATTTTTCATTGAAGTAATGAATGGTGGGGCCAATGGTGGGGCAAGGAGCAGCAGGGCAGGTGAGTGCGAAAAACTGCTTCTTCATGGTGGTTCTCTGCTTCTCTGCAGCGGTTCTCCAGGGAGGCTGGCCATCATGGAATGGGTGGGGGAGGTTGGCTGAGGCCTCAAAACTGCTTCTCATTGACATTGTGGAGCCAAAATTCTAGAAGAGGAACTGTAGCACTGGGGAGGAGGGGTGTGACCACCGCTGATCAGCTAGCTGGCAGGGCACATGGATCTGCAGAAGGGGTGTGGCCACCACCAGACAGCTGAGGTGATGTGCGTGTATACCCGAGCGTGAAAAAGACCAGCTGAGAAGTGGAGAGAGGGAGTTTTGGCACCAAGAGAGAGGACAGAGGAAAAAAGAATCTGAGGGAAGGATTGGAAAGAGAGATAGAAGACAGAGGGAAAGGAAGAGGAGAAGGAGAGAGAGGAGGTTTTGCGTCAAAAGGGAAGAAGCCAGGGGGACCAGCTGAGAGGGAAAAAGCGGCTTTTGGCACAAGTCTGAGGGAAGAGATTCACGCCAAAAGGGAGAAGACTGAGAAGAAACTGAAGGGCAAAGGAAAGAGGAAGAGGAGAACAGGAGGGAAGGAAGAGAGAGAAGAGAGAGCTGAAAGGAAGAAGGAAGGATCGCAGAGCGGAAAAAAAACATTAAGGGACGCTGAGGAGATAGGAGGATCTGTGCTACAGGGGAGATGGGAGAGGCACCAGAGCTGATCCAGAGCAAGCTAAATTTAATTTTGGGGGGAATCACCATAGCGGAGCATGGGTATCAGAAGCTAGTATTCAGTAAAGTCCAACACAAAACTATAATAACAGCAGGAAAAAGATCACTTATATTAATATAATGGAGCAGAACCCTAAAACTGAAAGGAATTTTTAAAAACGCTAGGGCAATTTTACTTTTATAAACTTCTCACCAAATGTCAAAAGGACATGAGGGTTTGAGATTGACAAGCTTGTCGGGGGAAGAAATAAGAAAAGTATGAAGTGCCACAATTGGACAGGAGAGACTTCAATAGACAGTCCCCAGTGTAGAAGACAGTCTTTCTGATAACTCTTTCAGCCTCACAAACCACAGTGTGAGGCAACCTGTTGAATGGCTTTTATCATTCGGAAATTCCTTCTAATTTTTAACCTGAATTTATATGTTTCAACTTAAAAATGAACTTCTGCCAAGTTTTTCGCATGGATTGGCAGAATCTCTGAAACATCTTCAAGGAAAAACCAAAAAAGCATAGTTGCCTCTTGAAAAAGCACCTTTGGTACAAAGTAGGTCCCAATTGAACAATGGAATGAAACCTTTATTGTCATAGTACAACATGTGTACAATGAGATTGTCTCCCTTGGTGCACTGCCCCCTCTCCAACACATGCAGACGCCCACAGACAAAAACTGTTCTTCAGCCTGTTGATGTGGCTGCCTATGCTTCTATATCTCCTGCCCGATGGTAGGGGAGTAAAGAAGGGCTGACCAGGGTGTGAGTCGTCCCTGAGGATTTTCCTCACTCTTCTAAGGCAATGGGGCCCTAGTGATCTCATCCAGTGACACAAGTACACAGAGTTAGCATGAACAAAGCCTTACTTTAAAAGACAGAACTTTTAGCATGATTGGAACAAACTCTTTGAGGATTACAATATGGTACCGTAAACAGGGAAGCAACAGAGATACAACATAGAAACAAAACTGCAGTTACTGGTTTACTTCAAATAGGGAATGTACAGTAAATGGGTCTGATGGGTTTGTGTCTCTGTTCCTGTTCTCAAGCGTGGTGTTCCTGAATTTCCTTGGTCTCTTACTGTACATATTAATTGGCAATATCTGCATGCAAGATCTGCATGAAGGTTCAGCACACTTTACCTGCATAATGATATTTTTTAAAAAATACAATACCTTGGTGAATATAACAAATTGGAGGAATATGCAGATAAAGCCAGAATGTATGGCCTGGACTTCTGCTCTGTATTTAAAACTCACATTGGGCTGCTCTTCTGCTTAAACATTTATACTATAGAACTAAAACTGCCAATATGATTAATGATGGCTTTCCATAAAAGACTTTAATTATGAAGTAGAACAACATATCTCACTTGGAAGGTTTCCAAAAAATCACATTAGATTCCATTATTGCAATGTCATCCTGGCATTCTAGTTTTCTTTACATTAAATCTCTTTCTTTGTATTTGCTTCCCAAAATTATCCCCATTAGAACTGGGAAATAAACATAGGCCTAATGGTTATCCAACAGCTGTGTTGTGTTTACAATACAGTAAACTCCAAACAGAACTATTCTTCCTGATTTGCTGGCAAAATGAAAGGGCTTTGGGTGCTTTTGGGGTTTTTTTTTTTTGCAGTGCTGTTCTTTATGGAATTCTATAAATAATACCAAAGCCTGGCATGAATGTCCCATAAAATTCAGCACTCATGCCCACTATCTAGGATTTGCAAACACTGCATATATTTACATTCAGTTAAGAATTCTCTTAGATAATGCTGTGCTGCTATCTTACACAACTCAATAGCAACAGACTGATAAAGATTACTTAGAAGAGACTCAGCAGTACTAATTTAAGAAAAAAGAACATGCAGATTTATATTAGAATTTCTTGCATGAAAACAACAGGGGAATTAAACTACCATGATTGAGTTCACTGAGTTCACATTGATGAGGTTAGTCACAACTTCCTTTCCTTCCTTTTATGTTGAAAGGTACAATTTCAATTAACCACAATTTCTTTTAGCAGCACTGATCTCATCCCCCCTCCCCTTCTTTTAAAATAAACTAGCTATACTTAAGGAGACCTGAAAATTCTTGACAGCCAAGTATCTATTTGTCCCATGCAGCCAACTTTCAAAGCACCATATCCACAGTATAATAAACAAAAAATTCCATTTAAATGGATTTCTCAGCATTTATCAACCCCCTCTTTTCAAAAGCACCACTTTCTTGTTTAGGTTGCTCTGTGCAAGCTCTAGAATATTATCTCACTTCCATCTCTATGTTCTCTCCCACACACCCACCCCAATCCCAGATGTACTTACCTTATGCAGTATATCTTCATTATAGTAACTGGTATTTTGGACACCAGACTCATTGGCACCCAGTTCTGAGTAGGCATAAGGGCTTCCTGTCCCACTCTGATATCCCCAGTAAGTCTCCATTCCTTTTTTTTTTTAGATGAAATTTCTTGCGTCAGTACTAAAAGCAAACGGCTCCGGGCCAAACATCAATGCAGCAAGCAAGCAAGCCCAGCTCGAGCCCACTACGTTTCCCTCCCATCCGGGGGAAAAGGAAAAAGTGAAAATGAAACAAAGATTAAAAACGGCGGGTGGGATGGGAGGGAAGGTCGCGAAGTGCTAAAGAAACTGGAGTCACGAAGCTTCGACAAGATTCAAAAGAGTGCAGAGCTCGGAGCGCTTTCAGCACCAAGGATAGCTCCCGTGTCAAGGTTTGAAGACTCTTTCGCCTCGGTCAAAGGAGCGCCGCTGCAAAGTCCGAACGCGTCGTAGCCCTTCCTGCCCCGTTCGTACATCACCGATCTGCACCACTGATATATAGCAGCAGCATCCGAGGTAAGCTGCGGAAAGAGAGAGAGAAGTGCACCGCAGTCAAGCTTTTGGCGCGGTCCCTTTAATTTTCTAAACTTGCATAAACATTGAGTCTTTCCCTCTTACATCACACTGCCCCTTGGGTCCTGTTCTGGCACTACCAGCAACTTTCTAAATCTGTCACTGCGGATTTCAAGGTAAATCAAAGGGATACGAATAGCTGTAGGGTTTCTCTCTCCATGTCCTGTAGGATTAGGTAAAAACAATCCAACCCTACATCTAACCAACCAAATGTATGCATGTTTCTTCCATACCAAAAGCACCATTATGTACTTTTGGATGGCTGATGTATGGCCGGTTGTGCAGCAATGCAATCAGGATGTGTGATATTGAAAAGGAAGATGTCTTGTACTTATGAATTCTGTGAAGAATATCAGAAGCCACTTCTTTATATCTTTTTTCTTTCTTTTCTAGTTTTGTTTGGCTTTCCCTCCCCCCTCTTTTTGCACTTTTTGGCTCTTCTTTGATTTCTTTGTTTTTATTTTTCTTCCGTACTTTATATTAGTTTGCATTGGTTTTTATTTTCTTGTTTTAAAGTGTTAATGAAAATTGTGTTCTTTAAAAAAAGGAAAACAAAGATGTACTATCTCCTTCCGAATAAAATAGCTGCACTTGGATATCTGTACTAGTTGAGAAGATGTTGGCTCCTGTGAGTGTCAAATTCTGCGCTAATTCTGTCAACCTGAAAACCGCCCTTTGAATTTGCTAATGCTAGGTGAAAGGGATAAGGGGTAGGACTGTTTAGTAGAGCTGTCTTAGATCTGCTGGGCAAAATGCAATGCTTTGAATGTGTTTACATATTTCTTTGCTGATAAGTTTGCTACTCCAGGGACATCTCCACAGATGGACTGTAACATTAACACACCAAACTGATTATTATCTGTACCATGTGATTTTTAGTAGTTTTGACTGTGAGAAAAAGGACTGTTTAAAATATCAATGTTGCGGGAGAAGAAGCCAGAACCAGGTTTGCTTTTCTCTTGTGCCTGTTACCTCTCTCATAAATCAATGAACTTTTGAAGATGATCTGCTTCAAGAGTTTCTTTGAAGGGAAGGATTTCGGGACATTTGACAGTGGACTAATGTAATTCAACATTCTAGAAAACTCTACATGGAACATGGCTCCAGGTGTAATTCAACACCCTAGAAAACTCTATATGGAACATAACTGTTGGTGGTACCACCTATCTCTTGTTACCTTTATATGTCCCAGGAGACCACACAGGGTAGGCATTCTCTGGGCCTCTTTCTTGAAGCAGTGCCATCTAATGAGACTTAGGTGATGTCCCTTCTCTATTATTGTTCCTGTCCTTTAAAAAGCATTTCCCCTACTGCTCTGAGGTTGAAGTGACCCCAACCTTATTAGACTTGTGAAGATATGACTTTTTTCCTGGGCATTAGAGCAATATAGCAGAAGGAGTTTCAACTTGCCGCAGTCAGATCAACACGAGCCTATTCGACATGGGACAATTCAACAGTTCAATTTAATTATTTAAAATTATTTAAAAGTTATTTTTGTCTACCTATCGAGTCCTTACCAAGGATAGGCAGATGTGGATGTTTGATGGTGTTACAGATACCATCTGTTCCCAGTAAATCTACCTTTTGCAATTGACCGATGGCAAATTCATCAATGCCGATTGTGTTCAAGTGGTGCTCCAGTTGTTTTGGGATTGCACCCAAGGCGCCTATGACTATTGGGAATTCCCTTGCTCGCCTTTGCCATAGTCGTTCTATTTCTATTTGTAAGTCTTTGTATTTTGTGACCTTCTCCAGTTCTTTCTCTTCTATTCTGCTGTCTCCAGGCACTGCCACATCCACTATCCAGACTTATTTGTTTTTCTTATTGACAATTGTTAAATCAAGGTTGTTGTATGGTAGGTTTATGTTGTGTGTTTGAATTTTAAAGTCCCAGAGCAGTTTAATTTCTTCATTTTCTTTAACTTTCTCTATTTTATGGCTTTATTACATAAATATAGGTCTAGATGTGTTCGGGTCTTTTCCCATGTAGGATAGAACATATATATATATATGTGTGTTTTTATAGATTTTCATGGGTACCGGTATGTAGTCTAGGTGTGTTCAGGTCTTTTCCCGTGTAGGATAGAGAGTATCTTGGCGACATTTCGGTGAAGTCTCACTCACCATCTTCAGGCTGGTTCTTTTGGCTTCATGCTAGTGAATACCAGTATGAAGCCATAAGCACCAGCCTGAAGATGGCGAGTGAGACCTTGACGAAACGTCGCCAAGATACTCTCAATTCTACACGGGAAAAGACCTGAACACACCTAGACCTACATACCTGTATCCGTGAAAATCTACGAAAAATTTGAATAAGCAAGCCCAATGGCATCCAGACCTCTTCTTAAATTTCCTTTCAAACTCTTTGTGAGTTTCCATGAGGCACTGGGAACAGAAGACCCAAGTTCATTTTTGATCTACTCACCCTGCTTGCATAGTTTTACAGTTTTTTGGACTCTGATCTGTGTGTGGAATTTTCCACAGCCATCTGTTCCCTGTCCCACAATTATGAAGGACATAGATGGATTACAATACCAAATGCTGTTTGCTATGGAGTATTCAGTCTGCTTTCATAGACAGATACCTCCTCTCCTACTGACAGCTGCTGTGCTCATACTTTGACCGTGGGGTATACTTATTCCACATGTCACCAAACTAGACTGATTGACAAAAAAGCATTTCTAGTGCTGAATCTCAGCCATAAGATTAAAGCTCATGATTTGCTGATAGAAAGGAATTCAGGTATTCAAAATATTCTGCCATGGGTCATTTCACTTTGCAGTAAACGTGAATATATGTAGCTCAAGGTTGAACTGTGGAGTCCTTGGTGCTCTCTGAGCTTGGCTGTTTGGTTGCAAATGTTTCATTATATGACATGGTAACATCAGTACTAGTGAGGGTGCGGTTTGACCCCTGTTTATAAATAGTAGCTTGCCCTGACAGTATTGGTCGGGGCTCAGTTTTCTCCTTAATAATTCCTTTGTTGGGGTATTGCTATCTGATTGATTTTTTTTATTCCTATTAACTCCTGCTTATCTGGACATTGGTGCTGGAATAATACAGTATAATTTGCTGTGATTAAGTGAATAATTGGTGATGCAGGGTGGGTGGGGAAGAGTGTGTGGAACCCGTTGGGCTAGCAAAGCAGACCGAGTGCCTTTGGGGACCAGGCAGGGCAGGATGGGACAATGGGCGGGGTGGCGTGCTACAGTGTCTCTATGGTTAGTTGTAATGGTTAATGACCACAGAGGTGCTACAACAGATGTAAATTTGAGACATGGTCATTAGTACTTTTGGGATGTCTGTTATAGCTTGGAATCATCATTAGGTGGCCTGTCGTAACTCAAGAACTAGTTGTATTAGAAGACAAGAATTACAATCACAAACATATTGACTCTTTATATAGCAAGCACCAGTGCTATAATAGCCAAGTCTATAGTTTATCATGTGTTTACCTAGCATACCATTTCTTGTTTGGGCAAGCATTAGGCTTTGCAGGGTGATGAGAAAAGCTCATTGCAGGGATATTAATAGTCTTTTGATCATTGTACTCCTTTATCTGGATTATCTTCTACTTTAAGGATACTCTCTTGAGTCATTGTACTCTCCCAAATATCTATACGTCCTCTTGGCAAATTAATTCCTTCTCTAGGTTTCTTTTATTTTTATGACTTCACCAATATGGTTTGGTATAAGTAAAACTATGCAGATATAAAATCATTTTAAAAAGTAATAAATAAATATGTACATAATACCAAACTATGTTAATTAGTTGGATTGTACTTTACATATTTATTGCCCTGGTACTATTTATTTCTGTTGAAATATTTCCCTTTAAATAGAATTTTCCAAAAGATGATTACAATTTTTAAAAAAGAACAGTACTGTACAATGACATACATTAAAGGAGAACATAAATAAAAAATTATTTAATCAAATATGCCCGAGAGTGGTGATTGGGACACATTTTTTGTTTCAACTAATGCTTCTTAATAGTTTCATAACTATTAATAGTTCTAAAACTTAAGTGACATCAAAGACTTTCATTTTGAAAAGTAAACAAATTTCCTGTTGCAACAGCATAGGTGATTGAACATATGTAAAGAACCTGTATCATACTGAAAAATGCAGTATTCTGGGGCGCCCAGTAGAAAATAATTGAGAGTACTCAGACGAGTTTGGGAACAGGTTTTTACAGCCTGTATACAGGAATCTGTTTGACTCTGAGGTGCTTGTGGAAGAGTGAGGTCTTCAGATTTTAATTCACCCTGATTAACTAAGACAGAGGTTTTCAACCTGGCGTCCATGGATCCCTTGAGGTCCGTGGAAACTTGCCAGAGGATCTGCAGACAGGTCAAGAAAATTTTTGGAAAAGTAATATGCATGAATTGTTGATTAGTAATTATTTGAATTTGTGGGGATGGGGTCTGCCGTGTAGCAACGACATGTTTTGGGGTCCACAGCATGAAATAGGTTGAAAACCTCTGAGCTAAGATAAAACTTCAGATGTGCATGTTATTTAAAAGATTTGCTCTTTGACCACAAGGGGGAGTCAAAGATTACAAAATAGTGGGAAATGGTTTATTAAATTTTAGAACCAACAAGATGAACATCAAACCAGAACAGCCCAAAGAAGGGAGCCCAGCCAACTGGATCTTGTCGGAAGCATTTTGAAGGAATGCTCAAACAAAATAATCCAAGCAATCCAAGCAATCCAAGCAATAAGAATAAAGATTGTTACGCTAGAGATGTAACGAAGCGCAGAAATTTATCAAACCATTGGGAATGTTCCACAATGATAAATATCAGTGACAAAGTTGATTGGGGGGAAGGGTTTGTAAATTTTTGTATTATTTTTATATAAAAACAAAAAACAATGTGCTTATATATTTCCATCAACATCAGCCTGCTGGACATATATTTCAAATTTCTTTCATCAGTACTTATCAAGTTCATTATTACTATTTCACACCTCTGTACTGCTTTTAAGTCCACTGGAGGGCAGACCATTCCAGTGACAGTTCCAGCATCATTAAGCCTCCGTGCCACCACATCCGCTTTATCAACTATTCAATAAGGCTTGATCCAGCTATTTGGTTACATTCAAGATCATGTGAAGTGCTAATACCACTTTATAATGCCTTGAGAAAACCACATTTGGAATATTGCATCCAGCTTTGGTTGCAACAATGTAAAAAAGATGTTGAGACTCTAGAACGTGTAGCAAAGAACAACCAAGATGATTCGGGGACTGGAGGTTAAAATATTTAAAGAACGGTTGCTGGAATTGGGTATATCTAGTTTAATGAAAAGAAGGTCTAGGACATGATAGCAGTGTTCCAATATCTCAGGGATTGCCACAAAGGAGTGAAGCTATTCTCCAAAGCACCTGAAGGCAGGACAAGAAACCATGAATGGAAACTAATCAAGGAAAGAAGCAACTTAGAACTAAGGAGAAATTTCCTGACAGAGCAATTAATCAGTGGAATGACTTACCTCCAGAAATTGTGAGTGCTGACTTCTGGTGGACAGAATGGCAATGAGGAAGCAGATTCGGGAGGCTCCTGAGTCGAACTGCCTGACAGCAGGTAGACCGGTTCGGTTTCATGCCTGGAACCGAACCTAAGTTGCCCCAGGGAGGCAACGAAGGAAGGAGATGTTCCGCAGCCCCAGAGGAGGTGGCGATCACTCTGGGACTGGGAAGGGACTCTTCAAAAGGGACTCTGTCTGTCTGTGCTGCAGACTTGCAGCATTTAGCCGCAGATGAGCCAGAAGCAACAATAGAAGCGGCTTGGAAACAAGCTGCAAAAAAGCTATCAATCAACATCTAACCAGCTGGGTAAGTTTACAATCCTACACCAAATGACTATGATATCTGATTAAAAGAAATTTTTAAAAAGTTAACACCCAAAAGATAAGAAAAAAATGGTGACTGAAAACGGAAGGGATTAATTATTTTTAAAAAAGCATCGGATTGAAATAAACTGTCTAGAGATGAAATGACTTTTTATCCATGCTAAAACTTAAAAGTTACTGCCTTCATAATATAAGATAGTAAAATTTATAAGACTTACTTGGATTGGATTTACTTTACTTTAAAAAGAAAACGAACTTGATGGGGAAGTGAAAGTGGAAAGTGAAAGCTGACTCTGACCTCAGATTTCAACTGCGCTTTGTTGATTCTACTGAGAAAGAATTATACTGAGATTTATAAAGAAATGAAACTCCAGGACTTGTTGCTAAGTAAAATATAAAGAGGAGAAGCTATAAAAAAAATTAAAAATAAAAATAATTCCACAATTATTAAAATGTAGGAATGAAATGATAATGACACTTTTAGATGGATTTATGGAAATGTGTATAGAAAAGCCAAAGGGGAAAAAAACCACAAGTAAAGAAAAGACAAATGATTACAGCATAGATAACAACTATATTGATAAACTGGAAGCAATAGAAAGAAAACATTAAGTTTCTCGAAAGATGATTACACTTAAAATAAACTATAATTCAAAAGGCAAAAGGAGGTTCAAAGGAAGCTGTAAGATTTTTAAAGAGAGAGTGTCACCCACCTCTACAAAAAGTATAAGAAGCAAGCAAGAAAAACCAATCCACAAAACAGCCTTAAAGAAATGGAGAAACCTGAGAAAACTTGGAAGAAAATGAGCAGAGAGAAATGAAATAATTTCCGAAATGTAGGCAAAAGACAGACACAGATGTGGAAATTATGGGAAAAATTTTGACAGATAAAAATATCATAAAATGAAGAACTGAATATGATATTTAAATTTTGTTCTGCTGGATGATTAAGTATTTGAATAAAAATGTTATATAGAATAGAACTTAATTAAAAAAATCTGTTTGATATTGAATAGTGACTTACAATTAATATTGGATAAAAAGAGAAGATAATTAATGTTTAAATAACATGGGGAAAGGTATATGAATCAAATGATAAATTTATGAATAGTGATATAATTTGAATATTCTAAATGAATGGAATACGAAGAATTGAATATGAAACTTAAAATTTTGTTATATTTACTGATTAAGTATATGAATTAAAATGTCATATAGAATAGAACTTATTTATTTTTTTGATATTGAGTAGGCTCAATCTGAATATTCCAAATGAATTCAATACAAGTTTTAGAATTTTATTGTTAGATTTAAGATATAAGATTAAAAATATTGAAACAATTAAAAAAAATCTCATGTCAAAGTTGTAAAGATTGAGAAATTGAAGGATATGCTATAGGATAGTGGAATGTTTAAGATTCAATTCTAAGATGAAAAGGCTTAAAATAGATTTAAATGTTGATGTAAAATTGATCACTTTGTTATATTGTAGTGATATGGAATTGATAAATGTACTATGAGGTATTGAAATTGGATAGATAAAAATACTTTAAA
>JANHFO010000104.1:68715-80692 GCA_032468095.1 Pareas carinatus
ATGAAACGGGCCAGGCCTGCGAGAGGGAGGACTCCCGCAGTGCCCTGAGGTCGGTGGTGGAATACATGGTGGTCATCATAGAATAGGGGCCAGAGTTCCAGGGGATCCCCCCTTTTCAAAGAGGGCTAGATGACTCATATCCTCGGAAAAAGGGCGTCAGATGACAAAAAGTCCACGGCAGCATACCAGTCATAGATAGTCCAATCTCATTCCAGGCCTGGCAAAGATCTTACTAATCCAGGTTCAAGGGGGGAAGGCCCAGTTCTCATTTTAGTCAGGGGGGGAGGGGAACGAATGGCGGGGGTATCTTGTCGGCCAAGACCAAAGGAGAGAATAACACTTTCTTTGCCCCAGGCCACAAAGTCTGAGGCCCTCCTCGCCCATCTTTGTCTGCCGCCATTTCAAAGCTTTCCCCCCTCCCAACAGATGAAAAAGAATGACATACGAGGGGGGGGCATCTCCAGCCGACATCGCCGCAACGCAGGCCAACGACCAGAACCGTAACGCTCCCTGACCTCCGCCGCTCTCTCCGAGGACCCGTCCGGCCTCCGGAGGCTCCTAGATGGATCATGGCCTCCCAAAATTCCGAGGCTCCAGCAAGGCTCCAACGGCGTCGCCAAAGGGCCGCATCACCGAAAACCTCGCCGCCCGAAACCACTCGAAAAGGGGCCGAAACGCCAGGGAACTCCATGGAACAACGAGCCGCAGTCCGAGGAGGCGGAGACGCGCCGTCCCAAGCTGCGCCGCCCGAAAACACCCGGAGAAGGACGAAAACTCCGGGAAAACTCCGTGGGGACGCCAAACAACCTTCTGAGGAGCCGGAGATGCAGCGGAACACGCTGCGAAGCTGCAACGCCTCCGCGCTCGCTCCAACAGCCCCCAAAGGTCTTCAAACAAGGTAGGGGGGATTCCCCTGTCCAGTGCCGGTCCCCCCAAGTCCTGGGGAGGCCAGCAGCTCCCAAACTCTGTCGTATGGCCCCATTCTCAGCCCACCGCTCAAGCCACCACCTCCTCCCAAGCGGCCATCTTCGATCTTTTGCCACCTTCTGACAAGCAAGCAAAGTAAACGGGGAAGCCAAATTCACTTAATAACCCTGTTATTAACTTAACTGCAGTGATTCACTTAATTGTAGCATGAAATGTCATAAAATGGGGCAAAACTCACTTAACCATGTCACGTATCAACAGGAATGTTGGACTCAATTGTGGTCATAAGTCAAGATACCTCTTGAGGTTTGAATGTGTCAATTTCAACTTGTAACAATCAGAATTTTTCTCATTTCCCTTTAAAATTTGCTCATTATTTTGTGATACGCCATGAAATGATAGGTATTAAATGGATGGCAGTCCTCATGCAGCACAGTAAGCCATGGTTTTGCTTAACTATGGCTTATTAGAAAACATAATTGTCAAGTATATATGATAAATGTATAGAGCCAGTTTGGTGTAGTAGTTAAGGTGCCAGGATAGAAATTGGATTCTGAGTTCTAGTCCTGCCTCAGGCACAAAGCCAGTTGGGCGATGTTGGGTCTCTCTAAGCACTAGGAAGGAGGCAATGGGAAGCCACTTCTGAAAAGCCATTGCCAAGAAAACTGCAGGGGCTTCAGTAGTCTGTTTTTATTATTAGGCTGTGTAATGGAATTCATTTAATTGTAGAATAAATTAGTTATTCAATATTCCCTCTTAGTTATGATTTCAAATTCCATTTTCTGAAGAACCAATGTTTTTGCTTTAGGATTTGTCTTGGTCGTGGGCTAAGTATATAAAATTGTATTTTAAATTTTTTTAAATTCCTGCAGATTTCTGAACAAGAACAGACGTTTCTGCCGCTATGTAACAAGTGAACGACCTAATAAGAATAGTTCAAGCAGCTTTGACAAAAGTGTCATTAGCTATTAATTACCGTGGGAGGGGCAGCTGCGCCGAGCTTCAGGCGCGAAGAACGAGAGCAAAAGCTTCAGCAAGTGTGTCGATTAGTTCCTGCTTTACTGTTATATCGAGTATAATCAAGAGTATAGAAAGAATTTTCCAGTATTTCGGATTTCATCTACCTTGCGGGCTTTCGATTTTGATGAAATATACCGGAGTAGACGTAAGGCTTAATCCACCCTCTCATCTCTAACGAAGGGATTAACCCCACGGACGGCAGCTTCATACGATCACGATCAAGGGTGATCGTCATCGTATGAAGCTGCCGTCCGTGGGGTTAATTTGCAGCCCGGGGTTTCCTCCAGTGATGATAACGTCTCAGGGCGAAGTCATTCCGAACCTGCTTACTGAAGAGTCTCTTAGGAGCTAAAGAAAACAAGCTACATTCGCACCCCGACACGTGATTTCGTATCACGCACTGATACCCTTTTTTCCCCGGTTTCTTTTTTGCTGGCTTAAATAGCCCGTAATTTTTGGAAGAAAACGGCCTCTGCTCCGCCTCGTAACCTAGCACTTTGTGTACTAGACTCAATAGCAGCGCGAGGCTGTGGTGGATGCTCGTGGACGAGGACGGCGAGTCAGGCGAGCGTTTCAGCTTCAGAACCTCCGCCACCCACACTCGGGCTCCAGCGACGGAGGCCGCGCGGTATCGGCAGCCCGGCTTGTCCCCCGCGAAGGTTCCGAAGGGGAGAGATTGTGAGCGAAGCCGACCCGCCAGCAGCGCCTCGCCAAGCTCCAGCCCGACGGCAAAAGCCCCGCCCCCGCCCGCTCCTCCCACCGAAGACCCTCCCCTCCTTCCCCTCACGGCGGCCCGACTAGCGGCACTGCAGCCGTGGCGGCCATTTTGTGGCACTGCTGCGTCGTCGTCGGCAGTCGTTTGGTTTCGGTAACGGGACCTGGCGGGAAGACTCGGCTTCCGCGCTCACGTCTTTTTCCGTGCGAAGAACCCCGGTAAGAACATGACGCTCCTTAGACAGCGCTCAGCAGAAAGTAGCCGGAGGGAAGCCGGCAGGGAACACCGAAGGCTCCCGCCACGGCCTCACAAAGGCGGAGAGGGGCGGGGACCGAACGGGGCTGCGGGAGACTCCCGGGGCTCGGCCGGCTGATTTTTGCTCGGTGCGGAGCCCCGGGACGCGCCGTGCAGTCGAAGGGCTCCCGGGCTTCTCCCGAGGCTCCCTTAGGGGGCTGGCCCCGGGCCTGGCGTACCGGCCCCTCTGGCTCGCGGCGCCCGCGTGGGCTCGGCGGGCGGAGGCCTCGCGAGTTCTCGACTCGGGAGGTGGGAGGCGTTGCCGGCCGCGCCACGCTTTCCGCTCGTCCGCCCGGAGTCGGAGGCCGGCGACGCCGCTGTCCGCCGAGGCATAATAGAGAAGCGCGCTCCTTCCCGGCTGAAGAAGTGCAGTTTTTGTTCTTTCCTTTCCGGGACGCCCGTGCCTGTGACCTTCATCGCCGGAGGGTGCTGCCTTCGCCTTTTAAACCGGGATGCCCGGCTTCAGTTGGGCCGCCGGAGCCGCGCCGGGTCCTGAACGCCGCGAAGTTTTGCGCTCGTGCCTGACAAGCCTTGGCGCGCGGGGCCGCTTTTTCCTTCGGGGCCCCCGACCTCGCGGCCCGCCTCCCGGGAGCGGTTTCCAAAGACAGCCTTTTAGTGGCCGCAATAATTGACACGGCCGCGCTGTGTTGTGGTTCGGAATTGCTTTCCCGAAATTACCTGCTAGGATAGTGAATAATGCTGACGAATCGCTGGGGCTTGGGAGCGCATATTATTCACTTGACACGCACAATGGGTGTTGCAGTTATATAACATTACTTTTTGCTAATTCCATCCCCTGGGGGCTCTTATTGTTTGAAAAGGTCAGCCCTCTTAATGGTTGTATAGAGACCATAGACATTGCGAGCCTTTTTTTGAATTTACCGAATGTCTGCATGCTGTTCCGTGATTTTTCCCCCCAATTACCCTTATGGGAGAACAACCTGGAATAATTTATTTTTCTGCTTTTACCTAGAAAACTTGATGGCTTATTTGTTTTTCACAGAGAATTGGGCTTAGTTGGTCTAAACATATTCTTAGCAGGATGAGAGCAATTCATTTTTCAAATTTCTGAAGTTATCTAGAGATGTTGGTAGTACAAAATAATTGAACCATCTTTATTTTTCTGGCTTTATTAAGGGTAATTATAACTACCGTAGATATTTCTTATTTCAAACATGGAGTAATGGCATGGCAAGGCAACAGTGGAGTCTGAAATACTTTAAATCAAAGAAATTTATTTTGGGGTAATGAATATTAATACAACATTTTTGGGAATTTTTGGGAATTTTTATTTAAATAATAAATTCTTATAATCTAGTTTCTTCATCACCTTGTCTAATTCAATGATAATGAAACTTTTAAAAATGTATTGCTAGTTCATTCCAAAGTATAATATTTTCCCTGTAGTATATGCCACTTATAAAAACAGTTCTCCTCAAAGTGTGACTTTATTTCAACCTGCTTGCTCAAGATGATTGTGACACAGTTTGCCATACAACCTTGTGCTACCTTTCTGGTGTGCGGTGTGTCTATTGCTTATAAGTACATGTGCCATGATTGTTTGAAGACTGACCTCTGTTGGTTGAAGCCAGAGCTGCACAGGCTACTTGTGACTTTGAAAATTGGTTCTGCCCACTTCCCAGTTCATAATACAGGAGAAGGGCAAAATTATGAAACACCATTGACTTTTGTTGTTCTTTTGCTTGTTCTGTTTTTATCTTGATTGCTGTTTATGTGGCCGCGTTGTTAACTTTTCAGAGTTATAAATTTGAGATGGGCAATCATGTAAATAAAAAAATTTAAATGTAGTTTAGCTTTTATTTTAACTTCACCCACTTTTGGATTTGGAACTAAAATCCTTAAATTAAATAAAATGTAAGGGAAACTATTAATTTTTGGAAAAATTGCATTTCTGGTTTGACTATGTTGAATGTGCGAAATCAACCAGAAACCTCACATTCAAAACGACGCCTTTCTAGGTATATATTTTCTATCTTTTTATAGAGCACTTCGATATTCAAGTTTGTTGAGATAAGACCTTTATTTGAATATATTTCTTTGTAACAATTTAAGTGCCTTAAGAAACATCGGTGGCAGAAGTCCTGTGAATATTTGTTGGGTGATTTCACCAATATTTTCAAAAACTTTGACCAGAAGAAATGGATAATTAGCATTTCTATCTTATAATCTTCTATAATATAAACCCACCAATCCAATCTTGTGAGTTAAAATTTATGAAATGTAATTTTAGTAATTGCATCCAAATGCAATGTTGGATGATTTTCCAGATCAATATTTGATGACATTTCAAATGACTTTTACGTCACAAATTTCTTTTCAAATTCATTTAATTCAGATCCCAAACAATCCTCTATAAAATCGCCAAGAGTTGGATACAACTGAGCAGATAACACCATCTTTGTTAAATAGTACTAAATAGATCTGTTGATTTTTAGTAAGGAAAATTATATCAATCCTTAAGTATCTCTCAGGCCAATTTAAAGATTTAGGAACAGTTCCTACAAAGGATTGGTATGATAAATAACTATATTGATAATGATCATCTGCACATGTTTAAACAAATGAATTACTGTTGCCCCTAGAAGACTTGCATTTAAAATAATTATTGTTCCAAAACTTCTGTTTCTAGTGCCATTGCGTGTTACTTGGTTTCATAATACAGGTAGTCCTCACTTAATATGGTACTGGGATCCAAACTTCGTTTGTTAAGCAACAGTATCAAAATGGTGATGTCATAGAACTGTGCCACTCAGCTATGCCAGTCCCCGCACTTTCGATTGCCATTGTTAACTGAATCCCCCTGCCCTGACGAAGGCAGCGAAGGTCACAAATGATGATTACATGACCACAAAATGCTGCAACATAATTGCAAGCCAATCACAGTATGCCTGGATTGTGATCTTGTGACTACAGGAACACAACCAGTTGTAAGTACCACTCATTCAACACTGTCGTAAATTCAGTCATTGAACAAGGGATTATTAAGCAAAACAACCTATATACAAATTTAAAATTTTACATGGCAATAAAGAGGACTTGGCAAACTATACACTGTAAACAAAAACATAATAGAGTTTTATATGTACTTTATTGGAAACATTGATATCTTACAGTTAAAGGAATTCATTTTAATAAATTTGGCATATTCATATATCGTTCAATTACCTATCAGGGTAATTTAACTTGTATCATTAAGAAATGAATATTTTTTTAATCTCAAATCCATTTTTCAATAATTTTTAAGCTTGAAAAAATGGAAACAACTTTCAGAAAAAATATTTCCAGGATAAATGAGAAATTGGGGAGGGAGAAATGAAAATAGATTTTAACCTAAGGAAGAGTGTCTTTTTTTACTGTACAGGAGATTAACAGAAATTTTGAAGAGAGAGGAAAAAAGGAAACAATAAGTTGAAGCTGAATTTAAAACAACACATTAGCTAACTTAATATTTAACTGATGTAGTAGTTTGATGTCAAAAGTAAACCATATTTATTCCTGTAGGGGAGTCAGTCATTCACTCACCAACACAAAAGCACACAAGCCTAGTGTTATATAAACATCTGGCCAGTGGAAAACATACAGAATTGTACATTATCTTAGCCTGAAAATAATCTGTTGAAAACAATTATCTGGCTCTTAGTCTTGCTTCCATATTAATGCAAGTAATTTTTAAATAGCAATTGAGCAGGTTTTTTCTGAGGATTAGCAATGAAAAAATGCAATAGAGGTTTAGAGTAATATATAAAGATACTGTATTTAAATTTAACTGCAGAACGTGTATTTTAGAAACAAATAAATCCTTCTTTACATTTTAATTGTGCCTATAATTAATTAATTGGTTATAGGCCATCAAGTACGGTAGTTTTCAGGTCTTTAATGATCATTCCCATAGATTTTATTCAGGATGATCTGTCCCTGACTTCAGATGCATTCATTGGTGCTATTAATTAAGTCCAACCACCTTCTTGTTGGACATTTTTATTTTCTCCCTCCTTCCACTCTTCCCAGCATTACAGACTTCTTGAGAGCTATGTTTTCGCAAACTGTTCAGTATATAATAATTTGAGCTTGGTCATTTGTACAAGTGAGAACTGTGGATTGATTTTTTCTGTGATCCAATTGTATATTTTCTTGGCTGTTCATGCTATTGTCAGGAATCTTCAAAAGCATTAGTATGCTTCTTGCCCTTGAAAGCACAGCTCACTTCCATAGAGAATCATAAGAAAAGCCATTGCCTGCACCGTTTGATTTTTTTTAAGGTTGAGACATATCACAGCATCTGAACATATTTTCCAAAGTCTTCATAGTTATTCTATACAGTGCTAGTGTACATCCAAAAAACTGAAATTCTAAATACAAGGCTCCATTATCCTAAATCAATTATCTCCATATTCATTTAATAGTCTCAAACATTTATTCACAATAGTTTAGAATGAGTACTTATTAAAATACTGTACATGGTCTTTTATAATTATTGTTATATTTAGCAATGAGTATAATAAAGTAATGAATAAATGTTGCTCACAAAGAATATACTAAAGGGCTGGAAAAAAGTTGAAAGACACTAAACCTTCATATGTTGTATCATTACAGCACAATTGAGCATCTCTCAGACTTGTCTGATTTGAACCTTTTTAGAAATAAACAGTTTTAGAACTCCCAAGACCCACCAAATTGAGACAGGTACAAAAAGAGTTAAAACAGAATTTCTTTGATCACATTTTGTAAATAAAAATATGTTTTATGAATCAGAATTGCAAGTAAATTTGGATATACATTCTACTCACTCAAATATTTCATTTCAATGATGTTTCTAATTAATTTCTATATTGAAATTGAACAATTATAGGTAGGAATTGATCTACATTTAAAAAAACCTATTTCACAGAACATTTCTGCCTCATTTCTGCTTCTTTTACTACATATAATAAACTAGTAGTGTGATTGTAGAAAGACTATATGGTGTCAGCATTATTTAGCTGTTTGCTGTTTCTTTCTTGGAAATGTGTTTTTTAGTACAGTATAAGTCATCCAATTACAAAGATCATGTATCAGGCATTCACTGCTGCTATTTTGGATCGATCAATTAGACCAAATGACCACTGCCGTTCAGACGTTCAGGGGATGAAGTGGAGGAGCTTACAATTGTTCTTGACCATTATGATATGCAGTATGTTTTACTAATCTGTGTATATTAGTACAGCTTACAACACTGATTTACCCAATGCAGAACTCGCTGTAATTCTTGTATACTGTTCTTTAGAATCAATTGTTTTGTGTAAGAAACTGAACTCTTTGCTAGTAATAAATTTATTTTGTGAACTCATCTTCCAATAAAAATGCAGATTTATGAAGATACTGTTTAATGTAGAACTCAGACAGAGCTTGTGCTTGCCGGTTTCATTTCTAGACTTTATCAAGGCATGTAGTGGGCATTGAAGAGCTATATATATGTATTAATTTTTTTCTGAAGATTGAGAGCTGATTAGGAAACATTTATTGTTTGGTGAGGTGAATTTCAGAAGAGTATTAAGGCAGGTGCTGATCAAAATTTTCAAAAATTCCCTGAATGAGGTGATACTCATTAATGGCCTCAGAAAGGATGGTTTATGGCTTGTAAATATCTTTATAATATTTCCAACCATCACAAAATTTCTCCCGATTCACCTTGGGATCGAAATCTGGGTGCTTGATAACCTGTTTATACTTACAACTGATTGCCAAGCACCCCACGATCATGTGTTAACCAGTTGCAGTCTTCTCTGCCAGCTTCCCCAGAAATTCAACAGGAAAGATTGCACGCTATGCCACCTGCCAAGGGGGACTGGTCGAAAGAATGGCCTGCTGAAGAATTTTGGCTCCATGCCTGAAATCCTTTGGCATGAGCTCCTCAGCCAACCCCTAGAGATGAGAGGGAGCCAAAATCCCAACAAAATTTTCAGCTCTTGAGTGGAGAGGCAGTTCACTAAGGTATGGAGCACAGGATGACTCAGGTGTGGGGAGGCCCTGGAAAACCCAGCGCAGATTATGTGAGAATGTCTCCCCACTCAAGGACTGAAAATCTTGGGTTTTGTGCCAAGCCTCCCAGGGTCTCCTCCAGCACCCTGAGGCACCTGCACTCTTTACCTGGGACTTCATTTAATGATCTGTGTAATCGCTTAACACCTGCAACCAATAGTGCCAAGATTCCCAGTCATTGAACGAAGCAGTCACATGATGTCTCACTTAATAATTTCACTTAATGACTAAGATTCTGACCCCAATTGTGGTAATAGGTCATGTACTACCAGTACTTGTCTTCATTGACTGAAATTCATACTTCTTACCTCTCATTCAGTAAAGAAAATAAGATGTTCTTGACTATTATAACATTTTCAATATTATGAAAAATGCATTGAGTAGAGATTTTTAGAGGAAAGATTGAATATTCACAGCAGCTTTTGAACTGTAAGCGCAGGATATACTCAGTGGTGGTTAATAGTTTTTGAGATACTATGTATAGTAGAGAAGTGTTTGTGCTGAATCATGGTCTAATGTGTAGGAGTAAATTATTCATAGCATGCATATTATTAGGAATATATGACCTGAACATTTATGCAGTTTTCTATTTTTAATCTACTTGTTAACCTATTTGCTTACTCATCTGAGAAAAATTACTTTTGTGGCAATATCAGGGAGGATAGTTTTATTTATCAAATTTGTATAGCTTCTCAGTGCCCCAAAAGCAACTCTTGGCAGTGCCGAGTTAGGATGCTTAGCATAGCATATTCTGTACATGCTATCAACAGTAAACACTCCCATGTATTTGCTTGTCCTTTATTTATAACAGTTTGTACAGATGCTCTTTCATGTTTTTTCATCCATTCAGTTTGAATGCTTATATGGGCCTATGGTCTGTTACACTCCTCTGGTGAGGTGACACTGTCTCCCTGGCAGCTATTTCTGCAGTGGCACTCAGAGCCATGGCTGAGGTAAGTGAGCTTACTGCAAGCCATGGTACCAGTTTATGATTAAGATGGAGCAATTTAACACTAATTTCAGCCTGGATTTGGTTGAACAGCATGTTAAACGTAATGTTGATGTAGCTTAGCATGTGATGGAAATAAAGCCATTTGGAAAAAGAAAAGTTTATCGAAATCAAGTTCTACTTGTACAATTGTTTAGAAATAGAAGATAATTTTCTTAAGGAGATAGTAAGGATTACTTCAAGAGGAATTTTAGCTTTTAATTTGTTTTCTAGATCTATAAAGAATACTCAGAAGAGTAATATGTACAGTGTATTTAAAAAAGCAAATAATTACATTGTTTTCCTTAGATTGTCTGTACTAGAAAGGATAATTTTGGTCTATATGGTAAAGTCTTACCTAATACAAGGCCTCTGGCTTTCCCATGGCATCTCAGAAGGCCAAAAAGCATTGCTTTAGATAAAATCTCTGTTCCCTACAACTTCAAGTTGGAGAATACAGAATACAGAATTGAATACAGAATTACTGAGTTGAAAGGGACCTTGGAGATCTTCCAGTCCAACCCCCTACTCATACACAAGACCCTATAGAGTTTGCACTTTAGCTGCTGATCTAGAGCAGTAATAGAAATATTGTGCTCTTTATAAAACTGCAAGTTTTAATCAGGTTATACAATTTATTTCTGGTTATATTAAAACCAGCAGTACTGTAAACTATACAAAAATTATATCAGTTAAAGCTGTTGTATAATAGTCTCATCAAAGAATTTGTATTGATGTGAAGCTGTTTCAATTTATAATTTTAATAATTCAAATTAAAAATGATCACATTCTGATCAGGAGCTTATAATATTTAGAACAGCGTTTTAAAGCTATTATGTAATTTGAGTTGTATATAAAACTAAGAACTGTAAAGCTGATGAAAGTGTAGGGATAATTACATATTTCTTGAGGAAAAATTTGCAAACTTTTAAACAAGTGAGTTCCATTATATTAAACATAACACACTGGTGTTACAGTGTTTGCAGTCTTACATTTAGTAAACCATTTTATGCCCCAAATTAACAGTATGAATATCGTAAATATTTAGAAGTTTGGCCAAAATTCACTAGTTGAAATCTGTTGCCCGGATAGTTTGTTGACCATTAGATGATTTAAATACAGTAGAATTATGAAACTGGTGGCAAAAATGCAGTGACAAAAGCATATTGATTATTGATTATGTGCCATCAAGTTAGAGTTGATCAAATAGATATCCTTAAGGACAATCTGTTCCCAACCTGGTCCTACAGATCTTACTCATCATTACTGTAATTTTAAATGCAAACACATACCAATGTTAAATGTAATGTATATTTCCTAGCACCTTAAAACTCAGTAATAAGCTTTGGGGTATTAAGTTTCCTTCTAGGGCGTCACAGAGTATTTATAATTTATGCTATACTTTGTAAAATATAATTATATGTATATATTAATGCAAATTATAACAATATTTAATGCAACTACTGAATGGAAACCACTTGAAATAGTTATCTATTACCTATAATAGCTATTTCATGTGGCAGGTATTCTTTATCTATGCTATTTAGTTATGATTAGTTCCTGAGGTAAAACATTCAGAAAGATAATAGATGGAGCAAGTAAAGATGCATAGAACCGATAATTTTGCACCAACACTATGCTAAATTACCTTGCCAGACACGTAATGCTGATAACAAGTGATGGCCAATAAAGAATTCTATTCTATTCTAAGTGTCATTGGGCACACAAGGAATTTGTCTCTGGTGCATATGCTCTCAGTGTACATATAAGTTACAAGTGATAAGCTATGATCATAATTATAAGATATATTCATCATGCCATCGTGTCATGAACACATTCATCATGTCATAAAAATATATTCATCATGTCCTAAGATACATTTTTGTGATGGGCGTAGAGCAGTTATAGAATTCCAACTAAGCAATCTACAAGTAATCCTAAGGTACTAAATAAAACAACTACTACAGATTGTAGGATACAAGCAACAAGTTAAT
>JANHFO010000104.1:80792-92634 GCA_032468095.1 Pareas carinatus
AGTGATGGCATGGGGGGGAGGGAATGACCAGAAATTAATTATACAAGGTAATTTAATTCCATGCAGTCTGTATTTTAACTTGATTCATACATATAGGAGACACAACTCTTGAGAGGGAACTTGTATAATACGCTTGACATGGACTGTCACAGTTCAGTTTTAATAAGATTTGAGATGAAGACTATACAAATATTTTATTAACATATGCTTTCTTCAACATAATGCTACAGATTGTTTTTACTTGAAACATGGATTGTGGATTATTTTAACTAGTCAGACAATTTATCAAAAATAAGATGGCTGGTTCTTGTGATTGATGTTTAATTGCATTTTTCAGGGGAATAAAAGCAACGGCTTATAACAAAATGAGAAAACATCCACCAAACAGAAGAGGTATCAGCTTTGAAGTGGGAGCCCAGTTGGAAGCCCGAGACAGATTAAAAAACTGGTATTTCTTATTTCATGATAAAACTTGGATACATTTTTTATAATGCTGTCACATTGTGTTGCAAACAAGGAGTTAAACCAACAAGTGTTCCAATTAAGATTTGTTTGTGATTTAGCTATTTATTTATTTATTTAGCTTGTTTGTCTTTATTCCAGTAATGTTTAAGGAAGTAATTTACCTCAGCTTGTTTTCTCCCTGGTAGATTCTTGATTAGATGATTAGATAATTCCCCTGCTTGAGGGAATTATCAGGGAGAAAGCAACACACCCATCAACACGGACGGGGCGCTATTGTATATGAACAGAGCAAACCCCACTCCCTTCTAATACTCAAGGTGTTATCTAGTCAGGTAATGAAATGTTTGCAAACAGCCAGCTAAGCTCAGATCAGAGAGCATCAAGGACCCTACAGTTCAACCTTGAGATGCATATATTCTCTTCTAATGGTTTGTAAGAATATTGAACAGTGTGTGTGTGTGTGTCTGTCTGTCTGTCTGTCTGTCTCTCTATCTCTCTCTCTATCTCTCTCTTTCTCTCAGGGAGAGAACAGAAACTATGAAACAATTCAGTGCAAGACATGCACAAGTAAATATGAATTATTAGAAGGAAAATGTCAGTCTGTTAGGCAAACCATAATTTACATAACTCGATTATTTCCAGCATGGTACCTTTCTAGACTTTTTTTGTTTCATATATAAATTGAATGCTTTACAGGTTAAAACAAAATAGTTTGCAAGAAAAGAAGTATAGGTAGATCTTGACTTTTGCCAAATTTGAGCCTGGAATCTTGTGAGATTAAGCAAATCAGTTGTTAAGCGAGATGATCACTTTACTCGGTGACTGCAATTGTGGCTGTTCCAGTTGCAGCCATTAAATGGGTTTTAAGTGGAGCATGGGTAGCTCAGGGTATGGGAGGCCCATAGGCTACAGTGCCCATTGGCACATTGAAAGCTGTTACAGGCCAGGAGGCCCCACCTGCTACCACTGTGTGCAGTAAGCTGCCAGGAGACCTAGACTGAGTACCACAGGGTCCAACAGCATATGGAAATCTATGAGGCTGGCTATAGGGCCAGCAGTATGTGTAAATTGCTCCATTTACCTTTGCGTTTTTCTGCAGTTGTTTACAGTTGCTCCCACCCAATGTGAGGCACAGATTGCCTACAGACGCTGCCTCGTACCATTCTGCAACTGGGTGATATTCTTGGCAATTGTTCAGAGGGCTTCTTTCTCAAATTGTGCAGTTTGAAGAAGAAACTTCACAAATGATTGCAAGAGTTCCACCAGCTTTCCATGTGCTGGTGTGCTCTGTAGTATCAGACCCAGACTTTCCAGATCATGGCTTATTTACACAGTTGATGGGCAGTATAGTAGTCAGTCTGGATCTCCTGCTCATAGCATATTTCCATGCATTGATGGACCCTGTAGTGGCCAGGCCAGGCCTCCCACATTTAGTGGGATGGAGACTCGATCTAGGTTTCCAAGGTTCCAAGACTTTGTGCGCGCTGCTGGTTTGGGTGGGCAGCCAATGAGTGGGGACAGCTGCAGTGCCCCTATGTCATAAGAGCAGGCGAACTGCCAAATGCCTGAATTATCTCTTGTCCCTTCAAAGGCTGTCCAGACAGATCTTGAGGTTTATATGCTTCTTAACTGCTACAAACCTGGCTGATGTCATTACCATAATATTTATAAAAAGGTTAATTGTAAAACATTCAAGTCCTGTTGAGCGAAAGGATGAATAACAGTCACTGTTGCCTCAGTGTTTGTATTTGTACTTGATATGTTTTGCCATGCCTTCTAGGATTTGAGCTGGAAAATGAAAAACAGTTATTTCTGCAGAATAATGTGAAGATATTGTCATGAATAAAATTTAAAAAAATTTTTTTTTTACAAAGGTTGATAAATCTCTTATAGTTAATAATATGTTGCAGGTTGTATTAGCTAGGGAGTTTCACTTGCCAGTTCCTAACTAACAGGGCTTTTTTGTTGAAGCTCCTACCTCTCTGTGAGATGGGCAGTCATAAAAATGATTACATAAATAAACGTATAAGGGCGCACTATTTAATGTATTTTTTCAGTTTAACTAAGATATATTTGGCAAAAAATACATTACATTAACTTTGTTTATATAGGTATCCAGCTCACATTGAAGAAATTGATTATGAAGAAGGAAAGGTGCTTATCCATTTTAAACGTTGGAATCACCGCTACGATGAATGGTTTTGCTGGGACAGTCCTTATTTACGTCCTTTAGAAAAAATACAATTAAGGAAAGAAGGATTGCATGAGGACGACGGATCTTCAGTAAGTAAAAGCATTGGTCTAATAACAGAATTACATGTCCACATAAATTATATAATTTAGAAATTAGAGGAACTTAACACAATTGCCAGTTTTGCTTTTTTTTATCGAACAAATAAGATAAAAGTGTACAGGTAGTCCTCGGCTTATGATGACAGTGGAAACAGAATTGTTGCTAAGCAATATGGTCTAAAGCAGTGGTTTCGAAACCTTTTCAGTCCACCGCCCCCTTGGTGCTACAAACTCATCCTCGGTGCCCCCCACCCCCTATAAATAGCATTATTCGGAATAGCGGTTTGCACGACCCACTAATGAAGGTAGTAACAGTAAAATTCAAAACTGTAACAATTAATTGCACATTTATTCAAAATTCAATTTAAACATTATTAAATTATTAAAGCTAGTTTAATTATTACAAAATAACTGAAGCTTTATGTATTACACATTTTAGTATGATATTTCTTCCTGCTTAGGAGAGAGAGAGACAGAGAGAATGAGAGACAGAATGAAAGAGGGAGGGAGGGGGAGAGAGAGAGAGAGAGAGAGAGAGTGAATGAGAGACAGACAGACTCACACACACATGCACACAGAATTAAAGACTCACAGACGCACACACAAATAAAAACATATAGTTCTTGCACTCCACTTTCCTCTCATTGCTCACTCGCCAGCCGGCCCTAACTCAGGGCTGAGCTCCGGATGCTCCTGTGTGGGGGGCCAAGCTCTGGGCACTCCAGCTGAGCTCTGGATGCTCACACTGGCGGGCCGAGCTCAGGGTGCTCCGGATGCTCTGGACTGAGCTCTGGATGCTCCTGTGAGGCAGGCCACGCTCTGGGCGCTCTGGATGCTCTGGGCTGAACTCTGAATGCTCCTGTGGGGCGGGACAAGCTCTCGGTGCTCTGAGCGCTCAGGATGAGCTCTGGATGCTCCTACGAGGCAGGATGAAATCTGGGCGCTATGCGAGTCCCAACACGTCCAGCGTTCAGCTGGCCCCTCCTGGGAGACCTTTGCACTTTCTGGGCAGCACCCGCTGCCTCTTAGCGCCCCCCCCCTGCCAACCCCCTGGCCTCTTAGCGCCCTCCTATGCCATCCCACCTCCCCTAGAGGCAGTACCACCCACTTTGGGAACCACTGATCTAAAGTGTGGCTGTTTAGAGATGGTAATTCTGCAGTATTAGTTACTGTCATTAACTGAATTTGTTGTGGTTGTTGGGTGAAGCAACTTCCTGCCAGCTTCCCACAAGCAAAATATGGGAAAACCAGCAGAAAGTTGCAAGTCCCAGACCAGCAGGTAAATGGCTGCCCCTGTGAGAGGTGAAATTTAAGAGGTGTGGGAAAGATGTGAGAAGATGTGTGAGAGGCATTGTGCATGTTGGGGAAGGTGCACAAGGGTGCAGCATGGGCCAGGAAGGGGGCTGCTTGAATTAAAGAGGAAACATGGGGATGAGGTTTGGGTTTGGAAGGGCTTGTGAGGGTGCCTTAGCAAAGCCATGTACATTGGGAAAGAGGTGTGGGGGTAGCATGTGGATCAGGAAGGGTGCATGAGAAGCGCTACATGGGTTGGGGATGGTAGATGGGGTGCATGAAAAGTGCCGGTTAGGAAGAATGCACAGATATGTGTGAGAAATGCCGCAGGGGAAGGGTTGTGCAAGTGAATGGCATGAACTTAGAGAGACTAGAAGAGGGTGCAAGGGTGTGGAAGATTTATCACATCCACTTACAACCTTCCCTACTGGCTTTTCCATTGACATTTTGAGGAAGTCAGCAGAGAATATTTCAAACAACAATAGCTTGATTGCTGAGGGCATGGTAAACAGTCTTAAGTGCAAATGGGTTGCCAGGTTCTCAGGTTGCAATCATGTGACTGCAGGACTCTGCAGCTGCATAATTTAGGAGACCTGTCATAAGTCCCTTTGTTCAGCACATTTCCAACTGAACAGTCACTGAACAAATGGTTATAAGTCGAGGACTACATGTAAAGGAAAATAAACCAGGAAAAAATAAAAAGTTGTTAACCTTAAACACAGATTTATTTTAGTTAATTATAATTATAGTCTAATAAATAATAATAACTTGCTTTCTATTAATAAGACTAGTTTCTAATGAAAAGCTGATGAATAAAATGTATTGGCTTTCATTTAGGGCTTCCTTCATCACACAATATTTTGCTGCTGAAGGTCATTTTTTTCATAAAACCAAATAGATAGTTCCTTTGAATTTCATTTAGGTTAGCGTCTGGTTAACTGAACAGAGGTTAGCAATACCAAGTTCTCAAATATTTGTGCCATTTCATAGCAGTTTGTTAATTTTGATAACTTTAATTATATTGAGCACAATTTTTTGAGATGCTATTATGTTGATTTTCTTAATAAGCTGAATAACATGTTTATAATAATGTGATGATATTTGCTATTGACAATATTAGTTTGTTAACAATAGGTTATTTTGTTTAAATTACAATGCAGTAGCATACTTATTTTACACAACATAGAATGATAAATGCTTCCTGTTTTTCTAGGAATTTCACATAAATGAACAGGTGTTAGCTTGCTGGTCTGATTGTCGTTTTTATCCAGCAAAAGTTACCTCTGTTAACAAGGATGGTAAGGCATAATATGTAACTTTTAAATATCTGAACGTATTCTCTATTGCAGCATTCAAGAGTACCACAGAAAACAGTATCATTTTGTTTCATACTGTTCCTGATTTTTATTAACATAAAATATTTTTGTAGTATTGCTTCTTCAAGATATAACTCTGATGATTTTAGGGAGATTAAGTTCTTAAGTTACTGGCATCGGGTTTGACAAAACTTCTGACCCAGATATGGGTGATTTTTAGAGATCACCTTTACTCTTTAGAAGTTGTCTTTTCTGAATCAGAGGAGAGAATCATAGGCATCAATGGGGTGACAAAAAGAAGGGTAGATTGAGAGGTGTATGTGATAATTGTGCAAATACAATCATTTACATGCTTGTGTTATAGAGGTTTGGCACAAAGAAGTAATAAAGGTAGTCCTTGCAACCATTCGTTTAGTGACCAAAGTTAAAACAGCACTGAAAAAAGTGACGTGACCATTTTACACACAACTGTTGCAGCATCTGCGGGGTCACATGATCAAAATTAGGGTGTTTGGCAACTGGCATTTATAACAGTTGCACTGTCCTGTGGTCATGTAATTCCCATTTGTAACCTTCCCAGCAGGCTTTTAACAAGCAAAGTCAGTGGCAGAAGCTGGATTTACATAATGATTGTGTGAGTCACTTAACAATTGAAGTGATTTGCTTAACTGTGACAAAGGGTAAAGAAAGGACTCCCTTTGAATTTTACTCAGCTAGTTGTTACTGACTATGGGTGCTGACTATGGGTGCAGTGCTTATCTCCATTTCAAGGGCCATTGAGCCAGTCCTGTCCTACTATCATGTGCCCAGCATGATGAGCACTGTTATCTTTCCACTGAAGTGGTACCTATTTATCTACTCGTATTTGCATACTTTCAAACTGCTAGGTTGGCAGGAGCTAGGGTGAGGACAGGAGTCCACTCCATCATTCAACACTTGGGTCTTGAACCTGAGATGCCAGCTTTCCAGCCACCAAGTACAACGTCTTGAGCACAGAGCCATATCGTGCCCAACTATGGCAAAAAAGATGGTAAAATGGGACAAAACTCACTTAATAACTGTCTTGCTTTAGCAATGGAAATTTTGTGTTCAATAATGGTCGTAAGACGAGATCTACCTGTAATAATGACATTTCTCTGATTACATTGTAACATACAACCATTATGCTTTATTATAAGCATTACTTGGGAAAACTGTAAGATTCATGGGAAGTAACCATAACAAGAAAGGATTTTAAACTATAGTAAAAACTGATATTTTTCCTGCAATTGTAGAACAATTGTACTTTTGAAAGAAATTCAATAGCAGAATTTTTCATGTTTATTAAATAACCACAACAAAACGTGTTTATTCACTATTTAGTTTCAATTTGCTAGCCACATTCCTTAGCAGTACAGACATGATATTTACAGCTGGAGGTGCCAGTCTCTTTCTGTTTCAAGGGGGCACAGACATTTATGATACTCAACTGCAGAGTGATTGGATTTTATCTTTCTTTCCTGAACATTATTATGTAACATGTTTTTCTCCAGATAAAACTATTGATTTTCTATTTATCTTTGACCACCATCAGAGACATCTGCATTTGCTAGATAGTCCTGAACTGCTTCCTTCTCTTTGTCTTTAACAGTTATCCCAGGGTTGCACACTTCTGCTTTGTGGGCTTGAGGTCACACTTAACCTTCAGCCCAATCCAACTCAGTTTGTCACCCTACCTTGTTCTTTATTAAAACCATAGATCTTCATCAGTTACAGCTGCTTAGGTCCAACTTAGTTCCCAGCCATTACCTCCATTCTCACAATTCTTCCTAGAGTTCCTCTCATAGTTTTAGATTACTTTTGATGTCAACCCAGCATCAATTACCTCTTCCCCTCCCCCCTTTGGGAAGATGCCCTAAGAGAAAGTGAAATATGTTATACTTCCAGCTTCTTAATATGCACATCAGCTCAAATCATTTGTTTGGGTTTTTGCATGTACATGAGAACAAACAGTGGAAAGCCTAGATGCAGGCTGTCTCACTAATTTTTTTCTTTTCACTTTCAGGAACTTACACTGTGAAATTTTATGATGGTGTGATTCAGACTGTCAAAAGTATACATGTCAAAACTTTTTCCAAAGATCAGGTAGGAAACCTATTTTGAAATTTTACGTATGTCAAATTGATCTTATGTGTAGACAATGCTACAGTTTATTTGCAATTTAAGGTATAGACCACATTTGCATGTCATAAACATAATTGTGAATATAAAATGCATATCTAGCAAATCTAGGTTTACACATTAATTCTCTACTTGCATAATAGGGAAAATATTTTTTTTACTTCTATTTAATCAGGGTTTATTTAGCATGTTATCCATATATGAGAAAAGTACTTTTTTAAAATAAAAAATCACCATTTGAAGTAAATTTGTATTTAATAATATATGAAGCTGTGATTGTTTGAGTCAGTTTGTTACAATGTACTAGTCATACATCACTAATCATGCACTACTGTTTTATAAGCCACAGTGATTACATTTATTACTGTGCTGTGTTAAAGCAAGTAAAGCCATGTGATTAAGAACCATGTCTAAATCCACCCAGTTTAGTTAATATTTTTTTTTTTCTTGTCAACACGAGAAACTATTGGTAGAGGAAACCAAAGCTTCCAAAAGTATCTAGGACATGAACATAATATGAATTTTAATTATTTCCATATATGTATATTGCACTAAAAATATTCTTGATGTGCAAACATAGTTTGCAGAATTCAAGTGTTCTATCAGACTTAATTTCAATTTATATTTTTTGTGTGTCACGTGTAACATTTTAAAAAGAAGGTATTTATTTTTTAAAAAAAACGTGATTACCGTCTGTTCTTTTGTAGAATTTAATTTGTCAGTTTTCAGTATTGATCATAAATGAGTTTTTAAGTTTTTGCTTAGTTTCATTGTATATCTGATCTTCCCCTCTTGTCCTGTAAATAATTTAATAAATTAATTTATAATAAAAATAAATCACGAACTTCTTTGTTTTTAGTCTATTGTGAATAATTCAAAACCTAAGGAGAGATGTAATGAAATTCCATCATCTCCTGAAAGATGGGAAAAATTTAAAGAGCAAAGGAAAACAGCTGAAAATAATAAGAAAGACAAGGATGAAAAGCCATTAAAAATTGAACGAAGATCTAAAACTGATAAAGAAGGAAAACTAATTGGTTCTTCAGAGAAAAATAAAGTTTCTGAAAAAAGTCTATCTAAAGATGGGAAAGAAGACAAGGAGAATATATCTGAAAACGATAGAGAATTCTCAATAGAAACCCAGATTGAAAAAAAACCAGAAAATGATAATGTGAAGGCCCCATCAGAAAACATCAAAGAAACCAAACGACGACGTGGTAGACCACCTGTGGTGCCTCCAACAGGTCAGTCAAAACTAGGTGTTGGGACAAAAGTATACAATGTAAAGTCACAGGATTTATATGCAGCTTCTCCAAAGTCTTAGATTTGGCTCCAAGTGCTCTTTCAAAAAGTGTCAAGAAACTATACTTTTTAAAATGCTAGAAAGAGAATATTGTTAAATAAATGGACTATCTTTCTGTGTTAGAAATGTGTAAGGTGTTACAGTTATCTATGATTATGGTATTTGTTTGGGTAGGTCTTGTTGGAATCAGCAACATAATAACAATCTTGTTAAAAATTATTGCATAGTTTTTAAGAAATAATGATGACATGGAGATTTCCTTTTTACTTATTATAATTATAGAATATAATGAATCATTTAAACTAAAAAACTACAAGATTCAAATCCTAAATCCTGCAAAAGCCTTATATAAAATTAGTTTCTCCTACAAGAATGAACTCTTTGATATGTATTGAAATATTTTTATTCTGTTTATATATTTAGAACAAGCTTCTCAAACACTGCAGCCAATAACTTTAGAACTGAGAAGACGAAAAATTCCTAAAGGGGGAGAGGTCCCTTCAAAACGTCCCCGACTCCAGAAGAATATGTGTGAGTTAAGCTCTGTTTATTTAACTAGAATAAAAAATGTTAGAAAAAACAAGTATAGTATAACTAGATTTCAAATTTAGGAATTTACTGGGATAATATTTTTAAATAAATGTGTATACATAAATGTCGCAGTAGGTTCCAATATTATCCAACCTTTGTTTACCTTGATGTTTACCTTGAATGAGCTAAACAGGGTGGATGCGAAAATGCCAGGAAATACTAAGATTGAAGATTAGTTTGGAACACCACATACACACAAAAACACTATCACAGAACAATAGGAAATAACTTCCAAGTAGTTATGAGAAATCTATGTAGAGATGTCTACATAGACACCAGATGTCAAGCTTGACTCAGGACAAAGAGTACCTCTGTCGGATTTTTTTTTATTTTGTGTATAGCAATATGTGAATGATACTAGTGTGCCAATTGTTATTTGTTTAACAAAATTATTTTTAGCACAAGAGAAGTTGAAAAGTGCTCCAGACAGTGAAAAAGATTCCATAAAGAGACAATCAAGGCATTCTACTAGCAGTAGCCATGACACCTTGGATAATAGCATTAACATACCACTTCTGGATGAAATTGGGCCTTTTGAAGAAACTTCTCCAAAAGAAATTAGTGAAGGTAAAAAGCTCATTTGTGTTGTCAGTAACTTTTTGGATCAAAACCTAGTTGTAAGGGACCATGTGACAGTTTGCCCCAAACAATTTTTTATCTTTTTAAACATCTTAAGAGATGTTTTTGCTCCTTCTTACAGATTCTAGCTATCACCTAGAAATTGTGACCAGTAACCTAAAAGTAATTTAGATTATTTTTCAGGAAATGAGAGTAGAAGGAAAAAATAGTTGCTAAAAACACTCAGTGTCAAGAAAAATAGTTTTAAAAAATGAACCTTAGGACAATAGTAATATCAGTCTTCCAATGATTTTTTTCACTTGCAGCTGTTAAGTGAAATAGTGGTTAAGGTATTGGATTTGGGTTGGGAGGCATAGAATCAAGTAATTTCTTGACCATATAACTTTCCAAATTTATTTACAGTATTTCACCAAGGTAATTCTGGATGGCAAACACAGTTAAAACATCAATATAATGACAAAATATATAGCCTGTATTATATTTACTCATGATTATATTTCACGAATGTTTATAGTTTATATAATTGGTACAACTATTTGTAAAACTGTTTAAAACATTTAATGTTTAAAGTGTTTTGAACAGTTTTTAAATTGTACTTTGTAGGCAAGCAAAAGCTTAGAAACTAAATACTTCTGTTAAATGTATCAGCGTTGTTTTTTTAAATGCAGATTGTAGCATTGAAAAGAGTTGATGCCTGATAGAATTAGGGCAATAGGGAGACAGAATTTAAATGTTTGAGAAAAACTTTAAAACTAGAATGCTTGGAGGAGAAAAATTCTTTTCATGCTAGTTTGTGTTTTATTATTTCTTTCAAACAATTTTAATTCTGAAATTCTAATTTCAAAACTGCACGCTCAGTGCAAGCATGCAATTAAGATACATTTTTCATAGTTGCTTAAAAATTCCTTCTATAATATTATAGAATGCTCTGTAGACTAAGTCTATTTTCCTGTTTCATCTTTTAGATCTCCTAGAGGCTTGTGCTAAATCTGACCAAAAGATTACCGAAGAGTCTTCTCCACCTTCAGAAGTATCTCAGGCTTCAGTCAATGATAGCAGAGTAAAGGAAGAGAGCATAGCAGAATCTTTCTCCTCACCTCATTTGCAAGAGACTTCTGTCACATCTGTTACAGGTTAATTTGAGGGGGGTGATCCTTGAGGAGAAAGTACAGCCTGAATTTTGATGGGGATAGGGTGGTATAATCCCTGTCTCTTACCTTGCATGCTTTTAATATCTGTTGTGTCTTCTAATTAAATGTAGGATTTTAAAACTTAATACATGTTATGTTTTTGTAGTAAGCAGTTCTTCTAAGAGAATTGATTTTACTGCTTCCAAAGCTGCAATTGAACACGAACCTAAATTTAGATGCAAGTTCTTAGACTGTTCCAAATCATTTCGAAAAGCTAAACTGCTGCATTATCATATGAAGTATTTCCATGGGATTGAGAAACCACCAGAACCACAACAAAATCCTGCAACAAGAAATATTCAAACAAGAGGTTCCTTGGCTTCTGAAAAGGCTAGTCAAGAAGGTTGTAACAGAAGACGGACCACTTCTGGTTGCTTATGTAAGTGGTATTTTTTTCTTTAAAAAAATACATTGAATCACATTGAATCATTTTACATGGGTTACTTTAAAGGTCAGTGTTTTTAAAGTTCTTGCTTTTCTTCAATTTAGTATCAATTTCACATGATTAATTATTATTATTATTTAGACTTATATACTGCTTAACGGTGCTTTACAGCACTCTCTAAGCGATTTACGCAGTCAGCATATTGCCCCCAACAATCTGGGTCCTCATTTTACCGACCTCGGAAGGATGGAAGGCTGAGTCAACCTTG
>JANHFO010000104.1:108383-135909 GCA_032468095.1 Pareas carinatus
TTGGTTCAGTACTTTCCGGGATCACCTACCAGACACAAACGGCTAAAACGGGCTCCTTTTTTATATATATAGATGGCCTATCATTTCCCAAGGACTACCTGTATCCACACATGCCTTGGTACTTGTCTGGATTATTGCAACTTAACACGAAATTGCCTTTGAAGACTTGGTAGCTGTAACTGGTCCAAAACAAGCAGTTTTAACTTTCAGTTTATTTGCCTATATAACGCCTAACTCCATTTTTCATAAAACTATTAAGATCTGTTTACTTCCGTGGGCTTTGGGAGACTGAGGAATTATTTTGTCTCATGTATAAAGCGATGAGATACACACACTAGGGTTGCTCTTCAGTGCTCAGGAAATTATATTGTTTGCTTATTTTCATATTGTATTTAGTTTTTAATGTGATTACTATTTTGAAGGTCCATAAACTTAATTCAGAATTAGACATGATTTGGAGCAGCATATTCACCTAATAAAATAAATATCCTTAAATTGTGCAAACGTGGTTTTGCAAAATATTGCAAGTTTATTACAAAATTTGAACAATCCAGCCAGATTACTTGAGCTCTTGATAGAGAAAGGTTGAGTGTAGGTTGAATGTAAAAAATAAAATAACCTCTGGATCTGTTGCCAGTTGAGAGGAGAATTTTTTACTTCCACAGGAGATTTGGAAAGATTATGAAATAAGCTGGAACTAGTTCCTTGGATGAAGCACGGTTTCTTCAAACAGCAACATAAGCCATCACTATTTTCTGTTAAAGAGAATAAACAAACAAGCTAGATTTTCATATATAGGGTTTTCTGACAGTCTAATGTATTGCAGTTAAAAAAAAGAACTGTAACGGTCACTATGTTGCTTCTCCAGCTTTTGGCTAAAATTAGTTTATTTTCTTGGTGAAAACACCCAACTTTAAAAACAATTCTTATAGCATGATTACATAACAATCACTTTTCACCAGATTCTTACAAATCTTATTTATTAAATTTCTATAGCTAGCCGTCTCAGCCAAGTAACTGGGTGGATTACAATTTTAAAACTATAAAATACTTAAAAGAATAAAAAATATTCTGAAAATAGAGCAGCCAAGCGAGTTAACCAACTAATAACAGAGCCCTTAACACATTCTGAGCCTCAGGTTAGCACATATAACACAGCAAATGGTAGAACTATTTCTGACAGCTGAATTGTCAGTGATACAGCCAAACTGATTCACAAATATAGGACTGAGTAACCTGACAAACGAAGGTCAAACAAATAGGTGATCACGTGAAGTGCTGAAAAACATGAACCTCAAACTTCCTTTCTTTGATAGTATATTTCTGAAAAGTTGGTATAATAACAGAAGATAACAGTTGTAGTGCTCGCAAACCTTTTGAACCTCGGGGACCACCAAATTCATAATTTGAAATCCCAAGGACCAGTAATGATTTTTTTTTAAAAGATAGATACATTTGTAAAATAATGATCAGAAAAGATCCATTTTATTAATATAAAAGGCATCTAATATAACAAAATTTAAAAAGCTTATTTAATCATAAAATCTTTAAAGGTTGTTTAATTGTAGCAAAATTATTAAAGTTAATTTAATTATTACAAAGTAATTGAAGCTTATTTAAGTATTACACATTTTTGTGATGTTTGTTCCTGCTTCAGAAAAGACATAGACACAGAATGAGAGACAGACATACACAGAAAGAGACAGACGGTGAGAGAGAGAGGCAGGCGCAGGGAGACTGGGCTGCACTTTAGCCATAGAGAAATGAAAGACGATGATGAGTTCTCACGGCTTGTTTAAGGGTTTGCTTTTCACCGCGGTTCTGGTGTTGCAAAGTCAACCTGAGCGAAAGCAACAGTTATTAGGAAATCACAAGTGTTACTAGTTGGGTAATTTTGTAATGTGGGAAACCAAAATTTTCCATTTTTTTCTGTGGAACCTGCTTGGTCTGATTTTGATAAAACTATAATGGGGTAGCGAAGGCGCAAAGTGACTGTGAAAGTTATTCACGTTCTTAAAACACTTGTGCATGTGAATGCATAGAGATTCCATATATTTTTTTAATAACATGCACCCAAGTGCCCCGCTCCTACCGTCGTCGCTCATCCGACAGCGGGAGGCTTTGGGGGTCCAGAAAATCCCATCCCTGCCAAACAGCCCCATTCCAGGTGGAAGGGAGGGCCGGCGAGGGAGGAGCAAGTGAGCGGGAGGAGTGAGTGAGCAGGCGGGCGGGCGGAGAAGCTGGTGCGCAACAGGACTGCAGCCACAGCTGCCCCTGTGGCCCTGAATTTTATGCCGCCTGCTGCCATGATCTGGTGAGCCATGCTCCGGCAGGCCATGCTCGCCCACCACCAGTTAATAATTATTAGTTCAAGTCCCTGCAGCCCGCTCAAATTTTGCCACGCCCCATGGGCTGGCAACCATTGTCTCAAATTACAATAAAATAAATGGCAATTAGAATGATAGAAAATGGTACTCTCAGAATCAAGAATATGGTGGCACAAAATGCTATTTTTCACTGAGAAGCAGCCAGGAATATGAAATCTTTGCAACACAGATCTTCGGCCATTTCTACCTTATCTCTAAATGGGTGAAGTTTTTGCCTAACCTGCTATAATTAATTCTTGTCTCTTTTTTTCTAACACACGTATACTCAGAGAGAGAGAGAGAGAGAGATTGCTACAAACAGAAACTGAAAATAATTATAATTTCCTTTAATTCTAAAAAATAATTACCAGAATAATAGTCCACCAGTTCATGCAAGCTTGGGAATGTAAGGCTGGGGGAGATATAAAGCCAGCTGTTCTCCAGACAGTTAATGCGATAGTGTTTTACACAATTCCGGGATTCATGATTTGTACATCTGATTGATAAAGAGTAGCAACCTGTTTATCAGAATAAAACAATCTGTAACATATTTAGACAGGAAACAAGTTCACCCAATCCTACTGCTCACAGGGATTCATAAAATGTATATGTTTCATTAAATTCTCTTGAACGCAGTGTGAGATCTTTTCTCTGATGTTTAGAGTTGTGCTAGTATCCGTAAAACTTGCATTATGTCTTAGTTGAAGAATAAAGCGTAACTGTTAATTTCAAAGCTTAACTAGATGTTATCACATTTAATCTATAGTAGGCCATGCCAAGAACCGGGAAATTCCTTTGGACATTATCTAGAATCCATACCTTTCTTCGCTTGTCTCTTTCTTATGATGAAAGAGCCTTCTTGGTTGGCAGACAACAGCAACAGCTCCTCAGCTTTGGCTCGATCAATGCCATCATAGAGCCACCTGAGGACAAGAATACAGCAGAGGTCAGCTGCTTATGAAAGTTGAGGAGGAAACTACTTTCCTTGCAGGCTTCAGAATCTCTTTGGGATACAGAGAAGCCCCCAATATTTTGTGATGTTACTTCAATAACAGAAAAACTACAATGCTTACCTATATGAAATTTTGGCTATGTTGTTGCTAGGTACACAGCATTCTTTGCCAGTTGCTACTGACTTGACTTGACACCATTCATCTTCTCTGCAGGGGAAGAAATGTAGCTTAAAGCCATGACCTCAAGTGAAATTCTGCTGTACTTCTTTTTTTTTCTAAATGTTTAGTCAAGAAACAGGCTGTCATCAGAAAAATGTCCCACAATTATTCCTTTCTAGGGACTACATTCATATCAAAGAATCCAGCCTTTAAGTGTAATGATGGAGGATTTATTTAATCTTCAAGATGTGTTGGGTCTAGAATCCCCACATGGGCAATTGGAAATTTTAGGAATTATAATCTGAATGCAAATGAAGAATATCAAATTGAGAAAGGCTGAAATTCCCCTTCTAAATACTCAGAGGAGACCTCAAATAATTTAGACCAATTCTGTAAAGACTCCTAGTTTATTTTTATTACTTATTATTTACATATTTTGTGAATGCCATTTTTAATTTTAAATGTCAGTAACATCAAGTGTATTATAAATTCAACACTGTAAAATGTAAAGAGAAAAAGTGGAGAATCAGCAACTAGTAAACTAATTTGGACAGCTAATACAAAGCAGACCTGGAAAACAAAATAAGGTGACCGTGGATGTTTTGAAGATATGGAAATTATATTGCAGTTGGGATCTCTTCAGGACATATCCCTCTTGATGGCTACCATAATATTAACTGCACTACTGGATGTGTACCTCAAGTTTCTTGTCCCTTATCTTGTCTTTTAATACTCACTCAGATAGCAAATCCAGTTGTTCCCCCATCCTTAGAACTGGTTCTGTGTCTCTAGAAGGAAAATCACTGACTGCAACAATTTTGGGGGAATTGGCAACTGCAGATGAAAAGAAAAATCACAACCAGATTACTGTGTGAATTTAACTTTTCAATATTTGAAGTATTTTTGCAAAGTCTATTACATATGTCTGATGTTAAGATTATCTCACAGCTTCCTCTAGACTAGAATGTAGAAACTGATGTGTTGATCAAAAAGCTAATTCCCAACAATATTGAACAAGTTTACTACAACACCAAATTATTTCCCATTTATTTGTGTTTAAGACAGTATATTTCATTGTAGCACTACATAATTCAAATCCAGGATTCTATACATCTATCTTTATTATGCAAATGTACTCAGATTAAGAAAGAGGATTTCCCGCTTACTGCCCTTTCCCCCCGCAGGCTGAAGCACTCAGGTAAAATGCAAGACATTATTCTCTATCGCCGGACACTATCCGTGGAACGCCCTTGCGAGGGCACCTCCGTTTGCCTTCTTCAGCCTTTCAGTTTCAGCTGCTTATCTGTTAGTTAAAACATTTTTAAACTATTCTGGTTTTTTTGCATTTGTTTTACCACAGCAGACGGTAAATAGTCATCCTAATGGCTATAACTACAGAAATTATTATTTTTGCTACTATTTTATCATTTAATTCTCTAAGAATGCTACTAGAACCGGCTCTTCTGTTTTTCAAAGCGGTCATTACCAATGCTACTGAATAAAACTTAAATTTACAAATTTTATGATTATGGTTCTTCAAGTCAGTCTCCTGGACAGTCTCCATGGACAGATCCATGCGGTTTTCTTAGCAACATTTTCATGGCTAGTGTAACTCTACATTTTTCCAGGCTGTTTTTGACTTTTCAATCTAGGGTCACCGAAAATGACCCATAGTCACCCAGCTGACTTTTCTGCTAAACCAATTTTTTTCCTGCTAAACCAAACTGTCCTCCTGCCCTGTAAAGTACAAAGATTAAATAGAAACTCTTATAGTTTCAATAAATTAAAATATGAGGGGGAAGTTAAATGCAAGGTAGTGAAAAAAGAGGAATGAACTAGGGAATTCTAATCTGTCTTACACATTTTCCAGTTGAGGAGGCATTGATGGAATTCTAGAGGTGTAAACTAAAAGTGCAACAAGGTCTTTTATTCAATTCTCACTTTTATTTAACCCTCACAAATTCAGGGAAAGCAAATGAAGCACCATCTCATTTACTGGGTATTAATAGTGGGGTTATTTGTCACCCTTGTAACATTCCTTATTCCAAGGAAGTCAAAGAAAATCAAAGAACCAATTGATCTTTGTAGAATCTAGTCCAAACCTTTGCTCGATGCAGGATCCTCATATTTTCTTAGACAAAATGCTTGTCTAGGAAAGGCGTGTCTAAGGCTTTTCTTCTTAAAATTTTCCAATGATAAACTATCCACAAGTTCAGAAGGCAGACTGTTCTGCTGCTTAACAGCCCTCACACTCAGCAAATACTGTACCTCCTGATTTCAAGTTTGTTATTTCTCAGTGTTATGATACCCTTCCCACCTTCTCCTTGTATCTTTATCTGCTATGGAAATAAATCTATAGCCTCTACCCGAAGACATTCCTTCACGTATTGGAAGTCGGCTGTCATATCTGCCCGTAGCCGCCTCTTCTTTAGGCTAATAATACCAAATTCCTTTAACTGTTGCTTGTAAGATTTGATTTTCAAACCTCTTACCATCATTCTTGTTCTTGTTCTCTACACTAATTCTAGTTCCTTAGCATCCTTTTAATACAGTACTGTGGCAACTAGAACTGCACACAGTATTCTAGTCTGACCAATCAGTACTATTACTTCCTGTCTGTGATCTTGACAATATAGTTCTGTGATGAAGCCAAAACTTGCAGTCTCTTTTAGTGGCTCATGTTTAGTCTGTGGTCTACCAAGACTTGCAGATCCTTCTCACAGTTACATCTAAGGCAGGTATCCTCTATCTCATACTTGTATGACTAGGTTTTCCTAGCTAAGTGCACAACCTTCCATTTCTCACTATTGGATAACATTTTGTTGCATTTCATTTGAATCGTGAGCTTGTTTTCTGGATTGTTAGCAATCCATCCCCTCCAGTTTTGTGTCATCTGCAAATTGAAGAGCATCCCTTCTATTTCTCAATTTATAGATATTGAGGAGTCCTACGGGGAGGAAAGAACCCTGAGATACCCCACCTTCCTCCATGTGGATATAAACCCATCAAGGCCTACATATTGGCCAACTACAAATCCATCTAGTAGTGGAACCATCTGTCCTACATTGTTCCTCACTGCTGCATTGTGGGGCAGACTAAAGAGTTAGAGTAGCTATGTTAGTGAGCTTCATCTTCAATCAAGGATTTAGAAATTCTCAATTTTAATAAAAGCTGCTAGTTAACTATCGTGGAAGATTTCCATTACCACTGGCACACAGAACCAGATCATACTACATGACAAACAATACTTTTATGTATGTGACTGTAACCTTTCAGGTAATAAATCACAAGACTTGTTTTGTTATGTATAAAAATAAATTACTGATTACAAAAATTACGATGTCAGAAGCCTATAAATATTCCCCATTTTTCTGCATGGAGGTCTTTTTTTTCGTTTTCTTTCTCTTTATCCCAGAATCAATATGGTGAAACATAGACTAAGGAGACTAAACCATGTTGGTGTAGTGCTTAAGTCACTAGGCAAGAATTTGGGAAACCATGAATTTAGTCTGGTCTAGGTACAAAAACTATATGTGTGTTGTTGCTATTGTTTTAAGAAATGGTTGCATGACTCAGACTGGTGGCAGCACAGCATAACCCCTACCTGGCAGGTTTACGCTATAGCTCTGGCTGTGGCATGTGTTCAGTTGTGGGCTTGTCCGGTTAGCAATCTGTTTCCTCTTACTGGGCAAGCTTCCCATCACAATTTATCGCTAACAGCAGTCATCTAATATACCACTCAGAGAGGCCTATCAACAAAAGGCAAAAGAGAAACATAAAAATTCACATTTTTATTGGTTTGCTCTGCTATTGCTGTCCTTGCAGACTGTTAGGAAAATACAGAAGAACCCAAATGCTGTCACAACTAATCATTTTCTAGTTTCTTCTAAGGTGGATATTTTATTACTGTTGAAAGAAAGTTAGCATCAAATCATACCAAGCAAGAAGCAACCACCTCTGAAGGCTGGGAAAGGGAGAAGGTGGCCAATTCTCCAGCATGAACTGATGAATATTGCTCAGGAATATAGTATCTGCCTTACATCGGGTTGAACAGATGCAGAACCTGCTCAACTTTTAAGGAAAATAAGATATACATGGGAGTTTGTTGAAACCTTACTTTTTGGATCTAGACATGAAGAACATCCATCTCACACTGATTAAAAGGAGTGTACATTTTGACTTTACTCTAATTCTAAATCTTCACTCCATGTAATCAAAAAGTCCTGCTGATAAGAACTATATAACTGAATTTATGAGAGCATAATTTGCCTTTTAAAAAAAACACCTCACCCTATAACCTGAAAGGCATTAACATAATAATTAATAATGAAAGGTTCGTGTTAGTAAAAAAAAGCCTTTTGTCTGCTACTAGCACAATCCTATGAATTAAGAACATGTTCTGAAATATCTCCAGTGCTAAAAGCACTTTTTCCTAGTGGAATTTGTTAACAAGTTAATGGTTCTTTCCTGAAAAAAGTGTGAAGTTTCACACTGTTCTTCTTTATCCTACCACTTTGGCTTCCATGGTTACTCCTAGCTCTTATCTTTAAATTATGCTACACAATAATAAGCAATAATTACACCAGTCCATGCGGCTGCTTTTTGAACATCCCCCAGTTAAAAAGTATTCCAGTTAGAGCAAAATATCTCATATTTTAATCTAAATCAGAACGGTTTGTACTCACCTGTCATTATATGATAGCCAGGTCTTCAGAAACCAAAGGAGGTGATGCAGGGAATTTTGTCTTTCAAAGTACGAGCGCTGGAAATTGGTGATGACACCCAACTAGATCGCGATTCCCATGTGTGTTCCAGAGAAACCCATCGTTTTCTTTAGTGGAAGTTTCTCAGAATACAAATGTCATGAGTTGCCTGCAAACCCTTTTTTATTATTATTATTGATTTCGATCTTTTGCTGCAGTCTTTCAGGCAACTATTGTCATGCAGTATATAGAAGCAAATAATACTGAAGCAATAGTTATCTTCATTCGTCTTTGTTCCAAGTTTGCCCAAGCATGACACACAGCGCATTGGTATAGCTTTTATAGTTTGAGTGCATGTTATTAAGAAGTGATAAATTCTAAGAACTCACAAACTGTTTCCTTTGACGCAATGGAAAGGCGGTTGAAGGCTGTTTTATTTTCCTCCACAGAAAACCACTGTGTGATAAATTATAACCCGAAGACATTGCTATAATAGTGTTCAGCATTCTCAAAACGGTGCACAAGGGTAGAAAGTGCACTGTATACTATAGCTATTTCTGTACTGTTTTTAAATGCTTTTAAGGAATTAAATGATAAAGTGAGCCTTGCGAAGTAAATCTCCAAAACAATCTTTATTTCTAAGAATGCTGCTAGGGCCACATAAAGTCGCCCGGTTCTAAAGACAACTTCTTGGTCAATGATCAGTGTTGTTTTGCAAATCTTCCCCTCAAAACATAGAAGGTGGAAGGGATAATAACAGTTTTACAGGGATAAAACTGTGGTAAATAAACTATTTTCAGCTCGTCTACCATGACAACCATTTGGCAAATTCACTGTATACTTTCAAAATTTCAAAAGTGCCTCGAGATTCCAAAAAGTGTGGATTAGTGCATATTAGTGAATAAGCATATTCTTATGCTTATACAGGAAGAAAATGGAAATTCCCTTGAAGGCTATACACGTGTACCTTAGACTTAATTTATTCTTAGTGGACTTGCACTCATTGCAAGCGAAGCATGCTCAGGTTTAAATATCTGTCACCATCATACCACCTTCTGGCTGGCAGACTAATGTTCAACTCTTAATGTCAGGGGAGGTTTGGGGGTTATTTAGTACCTGTGGGTCACTTATGAGGCCTTATCTGCCTCAGTAACCTAAAAATAGCATAAATTGTCATCATCTCTAGCTGAACTATAGCCCTGTACATTTCTGTGGGTACAAACACAAACCACATCACCAAGCGAGCTTCTGATTAAAACCACAGCAACAATGGTTGGAAAAGGCAGAGATCAGTGACATTAACACATTTCTGGTTTTGCTTGGTTGGTTTTTTTTTTCTTGTACATTTTTTCTAACATCTAAACCCAGTTAAGCTTGTGAGGATAATAGTAACTTGCCCAGTTATTTTCAGATAGATCATTTATATATTTAAAAAAATGGCTCCATGATTTTAATCAAATCACACCAAACCAAACTCCCATGAACACATATGCTGCAAATATACTTTTTAGCGAGTTTGGGATTCTTAATGAAGCACTTTGAACAATGAAGTTACAGTGCCTCAGACAGATAACACCAGGAGTTTTAAGGAGACCCCCCCTCCCCCATTAAGCAAAAAACTCCATCAGGGCCAAGTGGAGCTTTTTGACAGCAGACTTAATCATAGCTGCAGTTTATGCAGAGGAGAACTCACAAATCATGGTGGCATTCAATCTGCAAATGGCACAACCAAAGATTATGTGAGAGTAGGCAGGGGAGAAAAAAACAGGAAAATATGTGAACACTGGATATTAATACAAAACTAGAAGTTGATTCACACATGACAAAGAGATGCCAGAAGACTATCTCAATTCTTAGACCCTGTTATTGCATGTATTATTTCTGTTAAAGGTTTTATTAAGTTTGGTGTGTTTTTTTTAATTTAAAAATGCTTTTGATTTTTTTGAGGGGGGAAGTGTTATTTTCCTAAGATAAAAGAACAATGTACATTTCCAGTTCTCTGCTTGTTTTGTTTGTTTTTGGCTAGCCTTCACTCTTTTCAGCTTCTGAATCTGGATTCCATCTGAGGGAAGAAAAATGTTTTTCTGAAGGGAATAAATAAATGTCTCTCTCCTCTCAGTTTTCTCATTTGCTGCCTCCTTTTCTGTTGTCTCTCATCAAGTCTATTGGTTTTATTTGCTTTTTTATTTGATTTCCAGGCTTTAGCTCTATTTATTCAGCCTCTTTTTCACAAGACCTGTGGTGGCAGATCTCCCAGGCAGCCATCTCGTTTCCCTCCTTGCTTCCGGTCCAACATTTCTACTTGATTGGCAACTGGGTCATCAGAAAAAGGAGGAAAGCTTCTACGTTTTTGTGCTAACTTTAAGCTCAGGGGAACTAATTTGATCATTTTAGAATTCAACTCATTGTATATCAAGATTGTTCAATGCTCTATTAATGCACTCTTTAATCAAAGGGGGGGGGGAGAACACATAGACAATCGCCTTAACAATGAAAATTGATTATACTTTATTTAACTGGTTTGAATTTTCTCCCAGGCAAAATCTTCCAGTCCCTTCTTCTACCTGAAACAGAATTGAATCTGACATTTCCTGAAGATCTTGGCCTTATAAACAATACACAACAGTAAAAAGTAGATATTCTGCCATAGTTTCATGAAAAATGCAGCTGCATTTGTCTTCCCAATATTAGCAATCTCACTGTCTAACAGATCATAGATTTTCTCTCTCCTAGCTAAAATCAGAAAACACAAAATTATTCTGAATTCAAGAAAATAACAGAATTAAATGTAACATCATTGCATGGAATGAATGCATGGGTGCGTGCACAGACACCCACACCCACAGAGATACCCTACCAAAAAAACATATATAATATACAGGCCATAAGCAAAGCACACTTTTACAATACAAAGTACATTAAAGCATTCCCTTAACTAGTATTTAAATGAATGAAACAATAGTCTTATATAATCAAAGAACAACAAATATTTCAGTTTAGATATTTCCCTTTTGTATTTTTAGTAATGCATCTGCTTGAGAGAAAGGCTACAAAACTAGCTATGGGTTCAGAAATCCTGAGTTAATTCTATTCTATAGTCTATTTAGAATTAAAGTGTGTGTGTGTGAAAATACATATTATTTTCCTTCTAATCTAACAGATTTTTTTCCAGTTAGTAATCATCCATAGTAAAATATTTGTTTCAATCAAAATAGTGGAGGGAAAATCTACATAAAGAACCAAATGGTCTTTCAGAGATGCACAATTAACATTGTAATTAATAAATGTTGAGCTAGTCTTTCAAGTACAGAATGAATAATTTCTCATTTTATATGTATTCATTCAAGATTAGTCTTTAGTCCCCCCACACACTTGGATGGAATGAAATCCATTAAACTCAATGAGGCTTGCTTTAGGATCAATATGCATAGCACTGTCTTCTTATTCACTCAACTACTTCAAAACCGGAATTTAGAATTAAGTTGTTCAATTCAATATAATTTATCTTATTTCAATAATAAATATATTTCTGAAATAGTACATTTAATTCCTTTTGGAAATTAAGGATGCATAATTTATTGTCAAAGTTACTACAACTGAACACTTGTGAAAATTAAGACATTTGGCTTAGTATCTTTTTTTCCAACTTCAGAATTTTTTTTTGTTTTCAGCTTCAGGAACTAATTTATAGGGAGTTGGGAATAATACTAAATATTTTCTGGTTCTATTTCTAAATCTACTATAATGTAACTTTGCCTATTTTATAGTGTGTAAATCCTTTACACACAGTTGAATAATATGCCCTCTTTATTGGGCAGCTTAATTAAGCTGTCTAAACACCTCATTCTTCTTGTAATCTAATTGTCCTAGTGAAAAATGCTTCTGAATAAACCAGTAGGAAAGAACTTCCTTTCTCCTGCTCAGTTATGAAAGATACAACTCTTGTACAACTCATGCATTATGTTAGGATCTCAAGAGTTTAAATAGAAATAGATCCACTCTTGGAGTTCTGAATCAAAGGTGTCCTCTCTAATCAGAACTCCAAAGACGCTGTTAGGATTACAGTCAAAAGCCTTAACGCCTTTCAGCAGAAGCACACTAGAAAGCAATTCTAAGTCAAACAACCACAAAAATGTTCATCTGAATTTCAAGAAGATAGGAGAGACACACTGTTCTCAGATGATCGGATAGCATAGAGGGCCAGGGGAAATGAAGACACCTTCATCTTGCCTAGCACCAATGGAAGTTAGTAGTTAATGGGTGCATACAGATGTATACAATTTCAGTGGCAAGCCCACTGTGAAAGCGCATTTACCACATTTATGACACGCACATTGTTTCTTCATATTTAACCGAGAAGAAGCTAAATTTGGATTTATACAGCAGTAATTAGCAAGCCCTTGCGTCATCCATGAAAGTATTTCTATCCCTTGCATGTTACAGAGCAAGGTTCTGCACATAGAATTAACTGGTTGAACCAAAGAACCATTTTCAAGAAATGAAAACCACCCACCATCACACCAGGGAACATCTTTTAAAGAGCACCAAATATTTCAAGCAGATAAATATGAAGGTGTGATAGAGAGGTGGAAGGAATTAAAACAAAATGGTCAGTTTCCTTTGGGGGGGAGACAGAGGAGAAAGGCAAAAGGAAAGACCTAACATTTGATCTAGAGCCTGCAAAAAATAAACAAACCCAGAGCTCAAACTCCTGTACCTCCAGCAGCTATTGCTCGGTATATCTGTAGGCAGCTAAAGTTTCTGTACAAACATAACTAAATATAACACCAAAGAGACAGGTGAAAAGGTAGCAGGCATAATGAGAGGGAAAAACCTGTTAATGCCACTTTTTGGACGGATGAGTGCAAAAAAGAGAGAAAAGGAATGGTCTGGATTCATATGCTTGCTTAGCAGGAAACTTCCATAGTCTGAGGATTGCCATGGACTTCAGTAACTTCAGCTATTCCCATGTTTGCCTCCCTTATGTTGTTGGCTTGAAACCGTGCTTGGGTGCCTTCTCCAGAACCTACACTTGAAGATGACTGGGTCCGGGAACGGATCAACCTGGTCATGCTTGCAGATGGCACTGTAAGGAGAGAAGCAGTGAATGCCAGAAATAACACATGTTTTTTTTCTGCCTCAGATGCCTTAGAACGGAGGAGGCACAAAGAAAAGGAAAGCTGCTGCTGAAAAGCAAATCAGGCATCACTCGGTTCACGGTTCATTAATCTGTGGTAAAATGCAGGAACATTTGTTTGTAGAAAACAGCTTAAATCTTTTCTCATATCTTCAGATCTTGCTTGTGAATAAAATTCTTTTTCACTCCTCCCTCCCAGTTGAGCTTAATTTTCACTTTGTACTTCTACTTGTAACTGCTTTCTTAGAAGTATCCTCCAACTACCTCTGTATTTTGCTGAAGAAAAGTTAGGAATAGTGTTTCTCCTACATATCACTCCACTCTCAGGAGTGAAAGGGTTGTACAAACCTATGGCCAGGGAATATCCCGATACAGCCAATCAGCAAATATTCTCTGCAAGGCAGTCATGTCCTTTCCCCTCTATGCATAAGGATAGGCCACGAAGCTTTTTCAGAAAGCTGGAAATCATATATTTGATTCCTGCACCACCATCTAGCTGCAAACCATGCAATAGTCAAACCAATGCAAATGAAACCACTAAAAAAAGGATTGTAGCACAAAAAGTGTACAATGAGATGGCCTAGAGTGCCAAGGACCCCCAGGCCATGCTGTAAGCGGCATAATGCATAAGAAAAATGGAACTTAGCCAAACCAGACATATACTTGTAGATACCTGACTCAGTGTTCAGGTGAGTGAGCTGCATGTAAGGGACTGGAAGCAAAGATAAGAGAGGGAATGGGAAACAAAGTTAGGGTAGTTATATAATAAGCTTGAGACAATGTAAGCCTTGCCTGACCATAAGCGTTGCCATATTTTGAATTCTATAATTTTAAGAGTTGTTTAGTAAGACAATAAAGAACATTCTGGGCAATTTACAATACACTTTTGTTTGAATTTTACTGAATCTGATATTAATATCCATATTGGAAAAATGCTTCATGTATATTAGATAAACATTTTAAGAATAGCCTATGCAGCACCTGTGCCAAAAAAGTTATTGGTAGGAAAAAGTGTAATGATCTTTTATTTTAAGCATAGGTTAGAAATGCATCTCTCCAAAACAGACTTTAGGAAACTAGAAAGATCCAAATCTAGATCCAAATAGAGAATAAATCATTAAAAGTTAGAACTGTAATTCAAGGACTGATGATTATTCCATTACAAATGCTCTAGCATGATAGACAAAACTGTGTATGAATTTATGATGGCCAAAATGCAGAACAGGATCTACGATTGAGAAATAAATAATTTCAGTCACTTAGTAGGCTCTAAATGAAAATTATTTCAAAGACAATATATTGATACTTACTGTAACCCATTCCTTGAACAAAGTATTTGAAAGCTTCAGTTAGCTTCCCAGGCTGGAAAATAAAAATAATAATCAAGAAGTATAAGCAAGTATTCTTATGCACAATTTGAGGCATTGTTATTACAGGGTTAAATGGATGTGTGATATGTTTGGGTGATTTATATAAATTTGTTGTTTTTTGGAATATTTTCCTGTCTAATTTTCATTTTTTCCATTTGGTGTTCATTTTGATATTTCATAATTAATTTGTTAGACATTACAATTTTTTAAAAAAATTACAATTAGAAATTGCAATAAAAGATTAGATGGATATCCTTTAGATCAGGGTTGTCAAACTCAAGGCCCGCGGCCCAGGCATTTGTGGGGGGTGGCACCATCATCCACCAGGGAGGTGTTCACGGGGAGGGGGAAGGGGGGCTTGACACTCCTGCTTTAGATCAACATTTTCTTCACTACCGATCCCCTTTAAATACCTTTTGTGCCTGTGGATCATGGCCATGGATTACCAAAACGTAACTCAAAATTTAATTTTAAATTATAACATTCCTGAAGCTCCTGTGACAACATTGTGGCTCCTGAGATTTGTGGATCTCAGGTTAAGAACCTCTGCTTTAGATGCATTAAGTCTGACAATCTCTAGAATAAGAGCTTACCTGAACAACTTGGGGCAACCCACCACAATCTGCCATCTGGAAGAGAAAAATGGATCTAGAATCAGTCAAAAACATGGTCAAATTAAAAAAAATAGTTGAGCTGTGAATCCATCAAGTGATTCCATCATAGTACTATATAGAAAGAGGCCAAACCTCTATTTCCAAGCACATAACATTTTAAAATGGTACTTTCCCCAGGAAAATGTAAGTTCCTGGTAAAAATACAAGTCCCTGGTGTAGTGAAAATGGAAGACAATAAAGCATAACTTATTGGCAAAAAAGAAAACACAAAATAGATATATGAAACATGTCATTAATACACTTACACCTTATCAATATCTACTAGGATGGAATAAATAATGTAGTAGAACTTGTTCTTTTAAGGTGGAAGAAAGAGATTTGTGAGCCATGTCAGTTGAAAATTCATAAAATACTGAAGGGTTGTAAATATATATAAATCCCTAGATATATATATACAGGAACTCCTTGCCTTACAACAATTGGGACTGGAATTTTGGTCGTTAAGCGATATAGCTGTAAAGTAAGACATCTTGACTATATTGCTTATCAATCGCCAGTCTGGCAATCCCTACTGCCATTATTATGTGAATTTCACCAGTTGTTAGCTGAAAACCCATCTCAATCCAAGCCATTCTGGGCTTGATCCCACCCAGCTCCAAGCCTCAGTAAGTTTTCCAGCATCCTACATCCACCTCTCTCTTCCATCATCTCTGCCCTTTCAGCTGTCCAGCACCCTGCCTTGTGGGGGACCAAGTGGCCCCAGATTCACCGTGTTTCAGGAAGCTGCAGTCACCCCAGTCCAGTCCCAATTGCCCTTGCTAAACTGCACTCTGAGATACCTGCCGCCATGTACTCTGCCACTCAGGCTCACCGTCACGACCATCTTCTTGCTCCTGACCCCTTTGTTCCTTTTTCGCAATGCAAAACCAACCCCATACAGCCCAGGAGCATGGCAAAAAGTTGAGTTTTAGCATGCTCTAGCTCTGGGAGAGGCTGCTTTGTGCCTTTCCCTCTTTTTCACCATGCAAAGCCAGCTCATGTGGCTCAGCAGCTAGGCCAGACATGGCTCAGCAGCAGCAGGAGCAAGAAAGCGACAGAGGTTAACCGGGGCACTACAGTGCAGGGTAGAAGGGGACCAAAAGGGCACAGATGTGGGGGGAGATAGGTGGATGGGAGAGCTGCAGCAACCCTGTATTATAACTATGCGCGGACTGACAAGCACCCTATTTTTTATCACGTAATCATGGGGACACTGTGGTGGCAATAACTTTTGAGCATGGGTGATAAGTCATTTCATTCAGTGCTATCATAACTTCTATTGCAACTTTAAACAGTTGCTGAATTAATAGTTGTAAGAAATCATTCTTCCACAATCCCTACTATAGGCTTTATAGAAAGCTCCTAGTAAGGGATCACCTGTCATCACAGAAGTCTTTAATTTTTGGTTACCTTCAGGAGTGTTGTATTTATTGGATCTAGACGTGAATTGCATTCAACCTACAAATCACAAAATAAAGGATATATATAGTTGTATCTGATAAACACTGTAATTCAAAGCCCTCCCTAAGAAGTCAATGCCTCAACAGCAACAGTAGCTATATATTAGAAGTGAAAGACTTAAAACTAAAATACTGTGGTTACAGTCACTAAGTTTAAAGATAATATTCCTGTCTTTCCTGTAATAACGGGTTCATTTCAACATCTGATGGCTAGAACAAACCTGATCACATCACTGTCAGTTTTCAAGAAGTGTTGAACATCAACAGCTGTAGTGGTGAATAGAGTGTTGGACTCAGATCTATGTTCAAAATCCACCGAGTCAAAAAAGTCAGTGTCTCTACTTCACAACCAATTTTTTTTTTACAAAATTGTTATCAAGAAAAAAAAAAGGAAAATCCCATGTAGTCTGCAACATGGAGAGTCAAATGTGGATGAGAGTAAAAATCCCTAAATCCAATTCATATAGCCAACTCCTTCAGAAATACTTTTGGCATTTGCTTTCTTAATGTACAACCTGCAGACTAGACTAACTCAGAGGAATATAGGAAATTATGCAATCAAAAAGTGCTATATAGTTCTGAATACACAAATATTCCATTATTACCATTCTGCAAGGAAGATTCAGATACTGATATTAATGAGTGTTGAGATTCCCCCACTTAGGAACCTTTCCTTGTATCTTGTATCTTAAAATACAGAAAACCGCCTATATTAAGCAACAATAGTATATTATTAAAATGCAGATTAATTATTTACTGTATTTTTGGCTCCATAAGACGCACCTGACCATAAGATGCACGGCGCCTAGAGGACTCTAATGTGGAAGGCAGGTGCGCAGAGATCGCTCCGCAGGGCGCTCCAAGGCCTGGAGGCCAAATCGGAGCCTTCCTCGCCCCCCACAAATGCGCAGAAATCGCTCCATGGGGTGCTCCAAGACCCGAAGATCAGCTTGGAGGCCAAACTGGAGGCTTCCCGCGCTTCGCGGGTGCACGGAAATTGCTCCACGGGACGCTCCAAGGCCCGAAGATCAGTCTGGAGGTCGAATTGGAGCCTTCCCGGCACCCCATGGATCGATCTCCTGCGCTTTTTTGCAGTATTTGCTCCATAAGACGCACACACTTTCCAGTCCACTTTTGGGGGGGGGGTGCGTCTTATGGAACGAAAAATACGATACATCCTTCAAATAAAGCAAATTTCAAATTTAGAAAATTCTATTTCTTCCACTAAAGGAAAATTTTAAAGTCTAGATGAAATTACAGCAAAATAGTGGAAATAACTAATGATTAGGTTACTTACCACAGCCTCAACTGCAGGCGAGCTGTCTCCAACTACTAATAAGACAGGGCACCTGTAAAAAAGCCAGTTTAGCATGATAATCTATAGTACAGATTCTATACAATCATCAGCTTTCTGCAGGTTCCAAAGCTTTTTCAAAATGCTGAAATTAACAATGTGCTATCACAATGCAAATCCCATTCCTTATGTGCGCACAAAATGATTCTGTACAAAATGTGTGGAGCAACTGCTGCAATGCTTTTATCATTTGCCACTCTGTGATGTTCCCCACAGATATACCTGATTAGCATTAACACCATTCTCTGTTGTCAAAATCTTGCTTTTTTAATCTGTTGATCGTTCTCACATCTGGATCATGCTTTAATAATGCAACATTAAACCAGAACATTTAGAGCATCAGAACATGTTCAAACTCCATTCATTTCAATGGGGACAGAGTCTTATAAAACAAGTCTTCCAGTCTTGCTCAGTATTTGTTTATAATACATAAACAAATATATATCGGGTATAAAGTCCTCAGATTCTTCACCATATATCAGAGTACCAATTCTAGCTGTCAGGATGTATTTATACAGATAGTTTGAGGGGTAGCAGCACTGGGTGTAGTGAAGGGAAAACATGAGCCTCCCTATAAACAAGCCACTGCACCAATGACAAGTCGGTGCCTGCTAAACATAAAGGCTGCTCTGAATAAAAGGCAGGTGTGGGGGTTGGAAAAAAATGTTGAGGAAGATGCCAGGAGACAAACAAAGAGAAGTATACAGAGGCAAACATCAAGCCCCCTCCCCTCTAAACTGCCTGGCTGGGATTACTGGAAATCTTACCCAGAGTAAAGGGCCCTACTCAAGTAAGTTGTTGTTTATATGCTCACAGCAAAAGCTGGAAAACTTATTCAGACTACTGGTGTGAAAGCAGAACAAGTGTCTAACTGCTGCTGCTGCCACTAAATTCGTTTACGTTCCTGGTTAGAAATTGTGTTTTGAGCATTACTCTTGAGTTCTTAATTTGGACTGCTGAGGTCCCAAACAGTCTGTTTTTATTTTTAGTCCCTTTCCCCAAATGTTCAAGGGACTAGGATAGGTATAAAAAACTTCAGTAGATTATCGGAAAGTTTAATGTTTCTGCTACTTTCTAGTCAGTTCCCCACCTCTCTGTTGCAAGAAACATACTCATATAAAGACATTGCTTCAGGGCAAAGATCAACTCTGCAATACACCGTTCAGCTGAAGGTTTATGAAAACTAAAAACACAGTCTGCAAAAACAGTTTTTAAATGTCTTGCATGTCTCTGTAGTGCATAGACATGTGTGTATGTAATAGATTTGATTTTATATGCAATATATAAAAAGGCTTGTATTCTGATGTAATACAAATAGAAAAGTTGGATACGAGATTATTTGGCTTGCTACTAATGACATCTATCAAAAAAATTAGAATCAGTGAGGGAAGGGAGAGAACTTCCAACCAAAAGAAATATAAGCAAAAAAAATATTCATCCAGTTTCAAGCAATATGGTTGAAAGACAGTCAAAAGCATCTTACTTACTTGAGTGTTTTTACTGCTTCTTCATTCGTACCCAAGACTGGTCTTTCAATATCCAGATCTCTACGACTTGAAGGCAAAGACAGACCTGCTTAGTCTATTGTGATTGAAGTGGTTTAGCTTGCTTGCTTGCTTGATTTATTTGCAAAGCAAGCAAGCAAGGAATTGCAGTCTGGTAAGTACTGACTGGTCAGAAATCTTGTATCATTAGATTGCAACTATGAAGGACAAGAATATGAAACTATTGAAGTTTTGACTTTGGTAATAAAAATATGGGGCTTAAACCATCTAATCTCAGTATTAGTTTTGTCGGTAACAGTGGTTAAATGGGTCTAGTCCCATACTTTGGCTATGAAGATTTGAATAATTTTTATGATATGGAGTGATATATGCTTATTACCCTTGCTAAATAATATATAATGTGGCCTACATAGAATTAGATGTCCCAATAGTTTCTAGTGTCTTAAAACTAGTTCTTAAAAACTACTGGGACCACACGTGTTGATTTGCAACTCCTATGTCTAGCTTAATGAAGGGGCCCTTTCTAAATATCCTATTTGTAAACTCATGTTTACTCATGTGCCGCTCCTTTCTTAAACAAAAAAGTAGAAAAATATGAAGAAATAATTGGAAGCGGTTTTGTTATTGACTATAATGGTAATAAAACTTGAAAAACTAAGACAAAGAAAAAGAATTTAATAAGATTTCCCCCCATCCCACAAAAAACTATCTTGCAGACTTTTATACAGTTGAAATTAAAGCTAAATATTGTGGAACATTTTGTGAATGTGCTTTATCTGTTGCTTAAAACATTATTTATACTTTCCAAACCGGAGCGGAGAAAATAAAATAGTTTTCAGTGTGGATTCAAAAATAAACACATTACCTGTTATAGGAGGTAACAAACAGCTGAAGGTTTTCCTGGTTGATGTCTTGTGCAATGTGAAGTCTGTAGGTCTGAATTAGCTCCAGATTAGCCTGCAGTTCTTCCTGAGGAATGACATATTATAGTTATCTCTTGGTTAACTGTACTATAAAAAAAGTAAGCACACTTCAGCTATCTTGTAAAAACTATGAAGGTAACGTACACTGCAGACTATAAGCAGGTAAAAACTATATACAGGTAGTCCTCGACTCACAACAGCTCACTTAGTGACCGTTCAAAGTTACAACGGCACTGGAAAAAGTGACTTATGGCTGTTTTTCATGTCTACAGCCATTGCAGTATCCCAAGGTCATGTGATCACTTTTTTGTGACTTTCTGACAAGCTAAGTCAACGGGGAAGCCAGATTCACTTAAAAACCATATTACTAATTTAACAGCTTCAGTGATTCACTTCAAAACTGTGGCACAAAAGGTCATAAAATGGGGTAAATTAACTTAACAAACGTCGTGCTTAGCAACAAAAATTTGGGGCTCAACTGTGGTTGTAAGTTGATAACTACTTATGCCAGCAAAAGTTCTGAGCTACAGTTTATACTTACTATCTATTATAGTCTTCTGTCACGCCTATCTCAGGAATAAAACTTAAAGTTATGAATGCATAAGCATTCTTATAAACAATTCCTGTGCTAGGAACAAGAACAGTTCATTAATATAAGTAAAGTTGATTATATATACTGGAATTTTCAATATTAAACCTTATAATTAACTTACATGGCCAAAATGGTGAGCTAAAACAATATCTACAAGGTTAGTTGTCCATCCGGAAAACTGAAGAAATAAACAAAACAAGACAAAATTACATATTGGCATTGCTGAGTGTTCACATCCTGCTTTTTCACATGCTTGTTTCATCCATCTGTAATTCTAGTATTAGAAATACATGCAGATATTCCGTCTAAATCATGCACTGTTTAATCCAAGGCCAGGTTTATGGCTGAGAGAAACTCTATAATATGGCTACATAAAACATATCAAAATACATTTCAGTATGTCAAATCATAAAGCAACTTCTGTTATTCTTTCATCTTCCCTTGGGTTTAGAAAATAAAAAAACTGATACTCCAAAACAACCATTTATTCAGCGTTTTTGAATTTCTAGTTATATAGGACAATGGTCATAAAACAGAGTTCTATCCTACCTTGGATGCTGCCCAATCTATCCAGCCTTTTGCGCATGGATCAATATTAATTAGCACTAGGCCTTCTGCCAAGTCTGGATGATTCAACTACGAACAGAATGGAAAATATTAAATGTTTACTTTTCTGGCTATTTGTGCTGCATTCTGTGTTGTTGCTTTTTGACAGTGTATAAATATATCAAATAAATATGTAAACATAGAAAATAAACACATGTTTATTGTGTGAAGCATTATGTATACCATTTTGAGTTGTACAAAATAATCTAATAACGAAATATAACCTATAAATAAAAAGGAATGACTAAAGTGTAATTTTAAGAAGGCCAACAAAAGGCCATGGTGTTAAGGAATATAGCTTAGAATGCAAGGAAATGCTGTCGAGTTTATAGTCGTTTTCAAAAGTAAATGCATTCTTTTTTATGAGATATGGTGCACTAAATGTTTTTTTACAATCGGATAACCATAATCATGAATTAACTGTCTCAAATTCATTCAACATTTTATGGAACTCATGTCTCTAAAGAATGAATCTGTTTTTTGCCACTATTGGCAAAACATCTTGCTCAGTATTGCATGTTGTCACTCCTATGTTTGAATTCTATATGGACATCTAGAGCCTAAAGAGACTTAATATGCTGAAACAAAGAAAGGAACACAAACAAATGCTATTTACCGCAAACTTGCTGAGAATATAGGCACCAGCTCCAACTCCTATTCCAATTACACTTTTTAGACTGAAAAAAATGAAAATGAAGAGAATTCCTTAGTAGCTTTTCTGCTAGCAGGACTCATTACCTTCATACAACCTTAATATTACACCACTTACAGAATTCTCCTTTATATGATTTGTGATAAGAAATAAGAAAAATTCTACAAATGGCATCTGAATAAACTTTACAACCATTGCAAATTGATAACAGTTCTTCCTTTTTCTCTGGACAAACATCAGAGAAAGGCTATTTAGCATCTGTGAAAGTCTGGGTTATTCTGCCTACTTGCCTCAGGTGCATAAGAACAGCAGGAAGCATTTCAGCAAGTTCATCAGTACTAGGATACTGGTATCTGAAATCATAAAAGATGAAGTTGACATAAAAGGACTTTATTCCAAGGTTAGCTCATCACATATATTCCATTTTTCAAGGAAGATTTCAACAATTCCATAGCAATAGATTCTAGGACATGGTTAATCAGAGTACGGATTTGTAGTGATCAAAAAGCTTTCAACTCAGAGGCCAAAAGGTCTCACAAAACACTACCAGCAATACATCTACCATGTTTCTCCAAAAATAAGACACTATGTTATATTAATTTTTGCTCCCAAAGGAGCGCTAGGTCTTATTTTCGGGGGGTGCCTTACTTTGGGGGAAACACGGTAGATCACCCACCTCCAAATAACATCTGGCTCCGGACAGCTCCTTAACCTATTGAGCAGGGTGCAGAGAAATCAGGTGGGCTGAAAACTGCAGCGCTCCTAATTTGCGCGCTTGCAGCCAGCTGGGAAGCGCTTTGGAAGCGCTTTGGGTAGCCGGCGCCTTCCAGCAGGCTGCAAGGACGTGAATTCGGAGCACTGCAGTTTTCAGCTCACTCGATTTCTCTGCAACCTGCTCAATCAGGTAAGGAGCCACCCGGGGGAGGGTGTTATTTGGCGGGGGGTAGGCGATCTACCGTGTTTTCCCGAAAGTAAGGCATTCCTCGAAAATAATATTTTTGGAGAGGTCTTATTTTCAGAGGATGCCTTATATTGCAGCGAAAGGCAAAAATGTAAGTAGGTCTTATTTTCGGAGGATGTCGGGGAAACATAGTACACATGCATTTACGCATGACATCATTCCTACTTGCATTTCTATATCTTCCAAGTCAGGAAAGATTCTTCACATACAGTAGGCCAATACTGGAAATCTGACTATTCCCCTATCTATTTCAATTTTAAACATTCTGGATCAAAGGAACATTACTACACTTACCCAGAAGGGAAAGGAGGAGCCCCCTCTTGCTGTCCAGGTGCATCAACATGGCAAACAGCAAAATGTTGTGTGATTTCCTGCATATCTTCAAAATTGAAGAAAGTATTGAAGCAGGACTTATCTGCAGAACAAACCCACAAAACAACCATTAAAGCATCACTCCAGTCCCCGATCCTTCCTTCTGTGAAAAGTAACTATAGGTTAAGATTGGTAATGTTCATGTTTATTTTCTGGTTATGGTAAATTAAAAGAACTGTTTCTGCATCAAACTCTTCCATTCTGAAAATATGAATATGGCATACTCAGTGGGCCAGCATATGAAATTTTTTAAGTACTCACGGTTGAGGCCAATATCATGATATGTTAGGATGACGGGTCGATTGCCCTTTGAAGTGCCCCGCATAGTGACATGGACGACTCCATAAGCTGTCTCTATGTCATGCTCCTACAGATGGAAATGTCAATTTTGAGATTAAAGAGCAATAACCTCTACAGAAGTAATATGATATGGTCCCCACGAAATAGTCCAACAATTGACAACACCAGGAAATAAAAAGGCTATCATTAATCTGCAGGAAAAGACTCCTGATCAGAAAACAGTTATTCTATAAATCTTCTCTTTACGAAGTTCTCATCAAACAGTGAATTTTAAATTTCAAGAATTGCTCAAGGAAAGGAATTTCATATAGAGGATATTAAAACAGTAAGGGATCATTTCTGTACTTTTTCAATTTTCATTAAAGAAAAATGGAAAGAAGAGTACATATATGTTTTTCTAATGTATTCAAGTGCAATACATACTACAGGATTCACAGGGTTTTTTCCCTATACATTTAGTTCTTTCATGGGATCCATTTATTGATTGAGAAGAGGAAGGTCCTAAGACACATGAGATGCGTAGCTTTTAAGCTTGGACTTTCCTATAGAAGTTATATACTTGTGAAAAAAATCAGTGAAGTTCTTAACTTGAATCCGAGTGTAACTAAAAAACAAGAAAACTGAAACCGGGTAGTAACATATAGTCCAACTGAAATTCAAACTACTTTCAAATGTTGTAGGGCTCCGAGGTTCTAAATGCTAAGCTGTGAAAAAAAAGAAAGGAAGGCAAGAGAAACGTTGTGTAATGGGCATGTTTGGAAGCTCTCTTTAGAGCAGGGGTCCCCAACCCCCGGTCCGTGGACCAGTATCGATCCATAGCATGTCAGCAACTGATTCGTACAAACAAGCCAAGCCCCATTAGTGGGATGCAGGCAGCATGCAAAATCTCGCCCTCTACGGTCCACGGAAAAATGTTTCTCTGGTGCCCAAAAGGTTAGGAGCCACTGCGACAACTCTAACAGAAGTTAAAGAACCTTCACAAAGATTATAAGTAAGCAAAGAATGTAGTAGATAAATAAGATGCACACCCATAAGTATGCTTTGCTGGAAATTATGTTATTTTAATTAATGTGGAAAACAATAAAAAAAATTCAACAAAAAAGATTATATGCTAGTATCATTGATTATACCAAACAAATTGTCACTCTGAATCTCATTAGCTCTGTTTTGTCCAAATTAGATTCTGTCTATATCAGTGGTCGCCAACCTTTTGGGCATCAGGGACAGGTTCCATAGAGAGATGTTTTTCTGTAGACCGGAGTGGACCTGGTTTTGTATGCTACCTCATCCCGTGAATGGGGCTTGGCTTCTTTGTGCGGCCCAGTTATTGGCATGCCACGGCCCAGTGCTAGTCCACGGCCTGGCGGTTGGGGACCCCTGGTCTATATGCTACAATCACAGAAAATTCTTCTTTGTAAAATCCTTATTGGATCAAAACATTGGAATACTGATATATTTTCAAACTACCATATTTCCATACAATGGACATTTTCTGGCTGCATGTGATCACTAACTTTTTTATGCTTTGTGTTTGAACATAGCAACAATCACATAGAAGTCCTTCTCGCTTACAGCAGCTTTTAAAGGTTTGAAAAATTCTGACAAACAGGAGCAAGATTCCATCCAATGCATATAGCTTTAGTCTTTTATAGAGGTACATTCTCCTTATTTTCTGAATAAATAGTCCAAATACAAAACTAGGTTGAGAAGTAAAAAACATGCTAAGCTAATTGCTCAAATATAAACTAGCACAGTAAATTAAATTATTCAGACTCACACAAAGCAAAATTATTAATAGAACAGCAACAGAATCAATGCAAGCAATACTGGTTTCTATGGTATTCTATATAAATAGATGAAAGTGTAAATCTAGAGTGATTACTTTGTGAAATATAAGTCAATTATGCACACAATGAATCCAACAAAACAAGATGTGCCTAAAGGGCAGAGTCCAATCAGGATTTTTGACTGAACATATTCTAGCATGTGAATACAGAATTGTTGTTCAACCAACAGAATAACTTTGCTTAGGCTCCATATTTTTACAATCATTTTAGATGATTACTAGACAACCCATGACTATTGGCTCATCATTTCAGAGATACTTCCTTACCTAACACTTGAGCATCCCATGTACCCTTCCTGACCTTTGATGTACCTCCCTCACAGTCAACTAAATGATATATATTTAACCTGTTTTATGCCCTTTAATTTTATTATGCACTTGTCTTTGACTGCAATAAAGATTTTTTGTTCTGACTGAAAAAGGGGAGAACATCTTAATGCTCTTTCACCTTCACACAATCCATAGAACCATCTCTATTCTACAGCTTAAAAGAAACACCTACCAGGTATATTAGCAGAAAAGAAGATGTCAAAAGTATACCCATTCCAAAACAGCAGCTAGTAAACCTTCTGAAACATAAAATAACTAAGTTCTCTGGCAACTAGAATATATTCATGTTTCTTCAAGCATCTTTCTAAAATTGTTATTACATTATCTTTTCAACATCAACAAAATTTGTAATTAATTTAAAACACTGTTAACAAATTTCATGAAGTAATCAGTATATATAAATGTAACAGATATTGCACTCTTATGAAGGCAATTTGGCATTATTTTTTTGCCTTGGGCCATGTATTTCCCTTTGGAAAAAGAAATATCTTTTTGGCAAGGAAAGGATTTCAGGCAGAAGCTCAGTTCATCCATGTCAGGCAAACAATATTAGGGTCCAAATTTAATTTAGTAGCTATAGGCTTGCCTAAACAAGCAATACTGGGATTACAAAATAAGATGAAGAAGAGATATTTACCCACTATTGCAAACTATTTTATATTCCTTAATAAGGTCATTAAACCTGAACAAATTTATGCATTATAGTCATATACATTTCGGTGTGCCTTGTTTACCATGTTATTATGAAGATTCACTCTTTAATAATTTTTGACACTGAATAGAGAAATACATTCTCTATTCTGTATACCTTCTGTATACTTTTGTAGACCTATGAAGATGTCTTTCATATCATTACCTTTTGAGGTAAGCAATTGTACAAAATAGAGAAAGAGAATATCAAAAGTTGTTATCCAAAATACAACTGAAACTGATTGCAATTGATTACTTGTTGACTCTGTTTTGCTACAAAATCCATAAAGGTGTTAAATACAGGGAGACCTCAACTTACAACCATAATGGAGTCTGTCCACCCTGGTCACTATTTTTGTTGGTCTTAAATCAGGTCACCTACATAGGGGTCCCCAACTCCCAGTCTGTGGACTGGCACCTGGTCGCAGCATGGCAGCAACTGGGCCACACAAACAAGCCAAGCCCCATTTACGTAATGCAGGGAGCATGCTAAATAAACCACACACCCTCCAGTCCGTGGACTACTGCAATGCTCTCTACATGGGGCTCCCCTTGGGGTGCATCCGGAGGCTGCAGCTAGTCCAGAATGCGGCC
>JANHFO010000104.1:136009-147715 GCA_032468095.1 Pareas carinatus
GGACCCAGATTGTTGGGGGCAATATGCTGACTGTGTAAACCGCTTAGAGAGTGCTGTAAAGCACTGTTAAGCAGTATCTAAGTCTAATTAATTAATTAATTAATTAATTAATTAATTAATTAATTAATTAATTAATTAATTAATTAATGTATTTACAATGGTTGTAGCATTCTGGAGTTCCATGATCGCCATTTGCAACCTTCCTAGGGCACTTCTGAAAGTCAAGTCAACTGGAGATTCACTTAACAACAACCGCAAAATGGTCATAAAATTGGGTACAACTCACTTAAAAACCATATTCCTTAGCAACAAACATTCTGGTCCCAATTTTGTAAGTCGATGACTATCGGCAGCATAAAGAAGCATCCTTCCTTCCTTCCTAAACCATAGCACTGTCATAATCTAAACTGGTGACGGATATTGTAATAAAAAAGAATGGTTCTTCCAGCTTTATAAAAGGCAGTATTTAAACTTTTTAAACCTTATAATATCAGACTCCAAATGTGATCTGAGGAAGATGCTGATTTCAAAGATTAGGAGTTAGACAGGAAGAGTCCAAAATGTGATATAGCCATTCTGAGCTGTGGGAAAACAGCCTTAACAAAACTATACATTGGCATCTGAGAAACACGTTATACAGCTGTAGCAATGTTACCTTCATTTTGATTCATAAGCTAATGGGAAACAATCATCTCCAAACCTGACTCTTGTAGCTTAGCAGAATACACATTTTTTTCACCACACAGATAACCAAAAATGAGTGTATAGGAAGCAATGGCTAACAGCTTTCTCAATTTCATCTCAAAAATGTATCTTAAAAATAGAAAAGACTGACAAAGCAGAAGCATTCCAGTGTGAGTACTTACTTGACAGTCAAAATCCTGGAAGTTTCTAGCTGAATTCTGTCAACAGAAGAATGGCCATTGATTAACAAACAATAAACTTTGCTTTATACCTGTTTGAAAAACTTATTCCAGCATCTTATTTACAACAAAATTATTGAGCTGAAGTTTCCTGTCATAAAGTGCAATAAAAAAGTATACATTTATCACACTATGCCCATCCCCACCCCACCAGCCTTGTGCCCTAGAAATCAAGTCTATTCCATATCATGATGAAAATGCTAGGACGTATTATTATTTCTAACATCAAAATGGAGATTCTCAAGGAAGAAATGCTTCCAAATTTTAAGATAAAAGTTCTTGACCATAAATTCTAGTTTTTATTTCCAATTGCATTTTGAAAGACTCATCAAAATTCCATAGACTAAAATATTGCATACATTACAACAATGAGGATCCTGCTGAATGATGGTTGCTTGGGATGCGAAATGTTTCCAAAAATTACCAGGAATGATATCATTCCTAGATAACAATATTGAGCCAGACGGATTAACAATGGATCGGTTTTGGCAGAAGGCAACTTTTGATATTTGATATTTTTATCACTTCTTCAAGATGTTGGCTTTTACTTATAAGTTATTACTGAATCTAATATTGATTTTCTAGATTTCAAACATTTCATGTATCTTCTATATTTAAAAAGGTTCATTTAAAAAATGCTAATAAAAATGTTAATACCTATATCCAGGAATAAATACTATGTTACATTAAATAGGTACAAATATAATGAGGTGGGGAGAGGGATAAATATACAAGATTAAGTACAAAACAAACAGAACATCCTTAACTTGGAGAAAAAAATAACCAGGATAAGAGGATTTTGAAGAAATGGGTGGAACTTTGGGCTATTACATTTCACTCCAGATTTCACATTATTCACAAAATACAACACATATATACATGGACACGCCCTTGAAAGAGAACTAATTTTAAAATTTTAGCTGAAGAAACTTAATCAAAGTTAAAGATAAAATCAAAGCAAAATAAAATCCTGAATTTTGAGGTATCTATGTATCTGAATCTCAGCATAATGCAAAATAGAAACCAACATTTTGTATAAATATATCCCAAGATCATTGCACAATATATTCTGTTTACCAACTGGAAGGTCAAGAGAGCCAGTTTAGTCTAGTAGTTAAGGCATCAGGCTAGAAAGTGGGAGACTGTGAGTTCAAGTTCCTCTCTAGGCCTGAAAAATCATCTGGGTGACTTTGAGACAGTCACTCTCTATCAGTCCAACCCATCTCACAGTGTTGTTGTTGTTGTTGTGGGGAAAACAGAAGAAGGAAGGTGTGTCAGATATGTTCATCACCTTGAGATAATCGTAAAATAATAAAGGCAGGATACTAATAAATGAAAAAACCCTATGTGGGCAATAAAATCCTTCAGCCTCCTGTCCACTGGAGATTTTGCTTCTGCCTTTGAAGATTTCACTAAAAATATGCCTGAACATTTATAAATATTTTTATAGGGAAGTAAGAGAGAAAGGTTTGGGAGAAAAATTGTCTTTCTACATTAAATATAGGAACTTTTAAGGCTTTTCAATGGACCTTCTCAGTGAATTAAATTCTACACCCAACAGCAGAAACTGTCCTTACCTTGTTAGTTAAGAGAGGTTTAATTTCTGTCAACTGGACATCTTGCAATTCATCCATGTTCACTGAAATCAATGAGGTTCACTGCTGAACAGCAAAGTACTCCTAAAAGCAAAGCAAACAAACAAATAAAAGTTCTACAATGCAAGAAATGATTCCAGATCAAAATGGAATATTTTAAACTATGGGTTATGGATTCTCAAACAGTTAAGACGCTATGTTGAAGCCTCTGGAACTAGTAACTTCTTCCTCTTTTCACAAAGATGAATGTGCGTCTGGCTGAATCATAAACATCAAATGATATTCTTGGAAGAAGGTGCTAAACATTTAAATTCATATTTTATATAAGACATCTTTACACAAAAATAGCAGTAGTGTACTGCAATTTAATTTTTTTTGTTAAACATTTTTCTCATATTAGTTAAAATAGCATAATTTCCAACAAACATGTTTTTGAATGTACATCTTTTTCATCTTTTTAACTTCCACATTCTTTTGCTTACAAATTATTTATATAGAAAATGTCAAGCTCAACAATATTCTATCAGTAATGTGAATTAAGGCAATCACAATACATAATTTAAATTTCAGAAATAAACGTCTAGCTGTACATCTTATTCACTTTAGTTTCCACATTCTTTGTATTAAACAATATCAAACTCAACATTATTCCATCTGACACTGTGGAAATAAGCAATCACAATGCACAATTTAGATTTCAACAATTTAACTTTCTTAATATTCAAGGTTAAATATTATACATTTAGTAACAGCTAAGAGATATAAAAATAATAATTATATATGCATTCACTTATTTTATTGCTGTGGAAATGTTTACAAGCTGATTTAAGGCCAACAAACCTGAGAAATTAACAATTTTTTGTCTCGTTTAGTTTTTACTCTATTTCATCCTTTGAACTAGGCCTAGTTTGCGTAAATTTAGGATTACAGCAGGAATATAAAAGTCCAGAAAGCATCTCCAATATATTTTAATAAAGTTAATTTATTATCGACAAATTAAATTCACATTTTTAAAATTATTCTTCATTTTTAAAACTGCAGTAGTAAAATTAGTAAATAAATTTTTACTAGACAGAAACATGTTGTTGACTTTTAGAAAGTTTTAAATCAGAAATTGGCAACAGCTTAATGGCCAGAACTACAATTTTGAGGGAAAGGGACAACAGCAGTGGAAGAAATGGGACAACCTGCCACAGTTAACTTGCTGCAGGACAACTCACTGCTGGACAATTCGACAATTCAATTTAATTATTTAAAATAGTTTAAAAATTATTTTAATTTTTGTCATTCATATTTCATTTGACATTCTTTCTTTAGTGATTCTATTCCACTATTTCTTCGATGTTAGTTAACTCTTGTCTCGTGGCGAGTTGTCTTGCGGCCATGTCAAATTTTTCTGTGGTGAGTTGGCCGTGGTGAGTTGACTGTGGCAAGTTGTCTTGTCGTAGACCCAGCAGTGGGAGTTTGATTATGCAAAAGGAACAGAGACATGTTACATGTAAAATTGATTTTCTCCAGTATCTTGTGGGAATTTAGAGAAAGAAATATTGTTATTTTTACATTACGGGACTGCAAAAATGAGACATTGGAGTTTCTAGTTCTTTCTCTGGGTTAAATGATGGTATTTTGAAAAAATCACTCCATGAATTCAATAATGAAAATTTCTGTAATGTAAACACTTATACTCAAGGTTATCCAAGAGTTAAGAGTATTAATTGCCTTCAGTCTTCTTTGCAAAGTGTTTATTTTGAGGTTAATTAGAAAGGGTAATCTATCCTATAGAATTTGCATTTCAAACTAATAACAAGTCTTTGAAATTTGATCATTAGAAGACACCTAATAACTACTTTAAAGGAAACTGATTTATGGATTCAAGAAATGCCTAAGCATTTTAACCCTATATTGGAACCAAAAGTTATTATGAAAGAGGAACAATTCCTTCTGAAGATAACCAAAATGGACTTTAAGGTGCACTTACAAACCTATTGAAAAGGGATGGAAATTTTGGATTTTTAAATGGAATAGGTCTAGGATGATCATTTAAAAAATAAAACAGACATACAAATAATGTATCAAAAGAGTCATGTGGATTGTATTTTTAAATCAGAATATAAGAGATATGTAGGAGTTACTACATGGAAATTACAAATGGATTTGAATAAAGATGACAAGAAATTTGAGAGAAGAGACAAAGACAGTAGAAGAAAATGGAAGTTAGAATTTTATCTATGGAACTTAAGGATGACTGTAAGGAAAAAAATACATTTTTTGTTATGATTAACAAAAAATGCTATGTCTGGTGATGCTGAATAGTTATCTTGACTGGATAAGTATTCTTGTCGGGGGAATGATGAACTTGGTTAATGGATTTTTATTTATCTATTCATTTGTGTCTACTATTTTTGCAAATAACACAACACACCATCTTCCTCCTATTTTCCCCACAGCAGGTGGGTTGGACTGAGAGAGTGTGTGACTGGCCCAAGGTCACTCAGTTGGTTTTTCATGGGACTAAAACTCAAAGAGTTTCCTGGTTTCTAGCCTGGTGTCTCAATCACTATACCAAATTGGCTCTGTTTTTAGTTTGCAATATCTACATATTTTTGACATGTAAATAAGGGGCTGTTATTTCTTGTAATGTTTATTAGTTTTAAATTTGTATAATGTTTATTAATGGGATTGATTTTCATTATAAAGGTCTCGAAGTACAAATCAAATATCTTCATTTTTAATTAGGTAACAATTCCTTTTGATGAGAAGGCCAGTAGTAACAAAGAAAAATAGTGTTTGTGTTAAGCGTTATCTTCTTTCCTGGAGTAGCATCAGGGCTAACCTTGCAGTTAATCTCATTCTAAAGGCATGTAGTGCAAGAAAGTCTCATTATTGGGGACAAGGGCGAGATGGACTCTGTAGGTGCAAACAAAGGGGAAGTGTGCAGGTGGACTATGGATGGGAACTATGTGAAGGAGGGATAGAATATGGATGGAAACCGTGCGCAGGAGGGATGAGCAAGTTGCACGAATGAATACATGCCAATGAAAAAGTTTGCTACTTGCTTCCCCGTCATAATGTGTATAAAGCTGAGATAGCCATTTTTTTCTGTGTGCCACTTCCTCTGAACACTGCCACTAGAGGAATGCTGACCACCCACTTCTTGCTTAGCTAATGCAATAAAGTGCTATTTTAAATCCTCCAACCTCGTCTTGAGTGTGTGACTGAGCTCATGATACTAGGTGCTATTGAGGTTCCCTAGATGCTCAAAGGAACCTAACAAATTAGTAAAAAGAGGGATGAGGAAGAATTAGATTAAATGGAAAGGGGGATTATATACTTGCATTGTTAGGTATTTTTGTTAGTTTTTATTGAACTTTTGCTGATTAATAAGGACTGCTAAAGATTTAGAGATGAGACTATAGAAAATGGGGTGAGGTATGGAATGTATTTGTATTTTAAGAGACGGTGATGAGTTGTTACTGTTGGAATATACTGGTTGGCATTGAAGGGGGGAACAACTTCCCTTTTTTCTTTTTGCAGGGGATTTGTTTCTAAACTTTTTAATATTTATTTTTCCTTTTTCTAAAACATATTTTTGTATTAGGTTCTTGTATTAGTTTTATCTGTTTAATATAATTTCTAATAAAATGTATTGAGAAAAGAATATCTGATATTCTTTTTTTTCATGTAATCTCTGTTGGGTGATCATAATCATGATTTTGCTAGCAGGTGAAACTAAGGATATTGTATCATAGTTTGCACACTCTGTTACATTTCTTTTTTTTATATATTGGAATGTAGACTTTTGAACCTGTTGGCCACTGTGATGTTCTCTAGATTTCCTGGCACATCTTGGTTAAAACCATGATTGATTCTTCTGTTATTTGTCATATACCTGGGGGTATTCCACCAGTTCATGTAGCCTTCCAAGTAATGACTGAAGTGCTGATCTAAATTCATTTTCTAGTACTAGAGGTTTTGGTGAGAAAGGAATTTGTTCTAAGATATGTTTTCCATCTCTGCTGCCCCCTATGGGTGCCTGCCTGCTTGCTTTAGCTGGGCAGCTGGTTTGACCTCCATACCCTGAGTGATCTGACTGGAAATGTATACACTTCTTTGCTCATCCCTACCACAATCCTCGCCTCACCAGAGCAGAGCAGGAATTGGGGCAGTATCCAGCATTGCTCATTAAAGTTCATTAGTGCCTAATTGGTATAAACTATTATCTATCACTACAGTTGAGGACACTTTTTACAGCTTTGTCTCTGATAATAAGTGCCCAGGACAGCCCTACAGCAGGAACCCAACTATATGTACTTCTCCTCTCCCTGTCCTATTTCAAAATGTTTGCGCTAATTAGATTCCCATGTCTCTAACTCATTTCTTTACCGTTTTAATATCACAAAGCTAACAGCTGGCATAATTCAAGAAATAAGTTACCCCTATGATGCTGAAAAGAGGGCTTCAATCTTTGTTCACCATAATTGGTAAATATAGTTGACTGTTGTTTCCAAGGCAACTGTATGTGCTCTCTTTGCAAATGCATGAGAAGGCCAGCATCAGGCTGACTAAGGAGATCTCTTGCCCAAATATTCCTTTTTCTAGGACTGATATTTGGCATCTTAAATCTTCGACACTGAGCAGGCAAATAAATAGTATTAAAAATAGAATGAGACTGGAGGAAGAAGTCTTTAGTGTGGGGCTTTCAATTTAGATTTTACCTATCTCGTCCAGGAAGCCTGGATTGTAATTTTTTTTCTGGCCTGGTGAATTTATCTGAAATATGAAATAAAGTTGTAGGCATTCTCAGAAAATGATTACTTTATCATATGAGGAGTTTGCTTATTCATAAAATGGTTGCCAAAGTGAGCAATTAAAAAACAACAACATTCATTTCAGGAGGCGAATTGCTGAAGCTACCGCATTCTACCCATATCGCTTTCTAAAAGGTTACCATCCCTTGGTCCTTAAAGTCAAGATGAGACTAAACAGGTGCTAAGAGATTCCATAAACTCTAGTTTGTTGCTATCTATTGAGCATCTGGATTTTGCAGCTCAGTTACAGGAGTTTTATTTGCCTGCCATTCCACCTTTTTTCTTTTTTCTTCCTAACAGATGGATACAGTAGTCACAGCACTAACCATTTTAATTCTAAGGTTGCCAATATACCTTTTTACAGCCTAGAGCAGTGTTGGTGAACCTATGGCACGCGTGCCGCAGTGGGCACCCAGAGCCCTCTCTGCTGGCACTAGAGCCAAGTCGCCCCAGCATCACCCCAGAACTGAGCATGCTCAGAAAGCAGTAGTGGTGCCAGACGATGACATCACTAGTCACGACTCATCCGAGCACTTGGTGTCACTGGCCTAGAGGTATTTTTAGCAATGAATGGTATTGTTTTGCAGCTTGTCAATTTCCTCAATCAATCATTATATTTCATTAATTCTTCCATGCTGGGAAGGGTGAAAAGGCAAGTTTTCCACAGGCACTTAAAAGTAGGTGTTTCCCAAAGTACAGGAGATCACATTACAAAATATGGGTTTTGCCAGAGGAGAAGTCATCAGCAAGCAGCCACCAGCATTCAGTACATATTGTAGTGCCTCGTGTGATAATCTCAATAAGTAATCACTCGATAAGTAAATAATACAAAGGCAATCTGACAGTTATCCTGGTTTTCAGGTGTCTAGGGCTTTATATATTGTAACCAAAACTCTGAATCTGGCTTCGAACGAATTGATATCCAGTGCAGTTGCTTCAACAAATGAGTAACATGAGTGAGTGGCTCACTCAGTAACCTGGTTTCTACATTCTGTACCACCTGCATTTTCCTGACCAGATTCAACAGCAACCACAAACAGAACATATTACGGTAATCTCAATATGAAGTTACCAGAAAATGGACTACTGTTATTAAACCGAACCCACAGACGACACAGCAAAATCCAAATGAGCCTTTATTTGCTTATACATACTGCAGTGGATAAAGTCTTAAACTACAGCTATTCTCACCTACCAGATATATCCTGAGATATTCTACAGTGTGGCTGCCCTGAATCTATTCCCATCTTCAATTTAGAACTGCTTAATCTCTTAATCTGGATTTCTCTCTAGGAAAGCTCTGTTGTCAAAACACCAATCCACTGATTCTCCAGATGCACATTTCATCACAACTGTAAATAAGCTGTTCTTGTCCAGGAAATAGTATAGTTATCAAACAGCTGAATCAGGCAACAGTAAATCCTAATTTTAGAGGTGACTTGGAGCTCCAGTGAAATGATTCTAGGAGCATCTCCAACAATGGATTTGTTTATTCTGAGACTGTGCAGCCCATTTAGAGTAGATATACTCTCCAGGTTCCCAAACCTGGGAACTCACTCACACTGTTTTGTTGAAATTTAGTCTTACTTTATAGTAATGGCCCTCATCCACCTATTGTGTTAGTTAGTCCAGAATATATGCAGATTACCCTGATTAAATTGTTATGGAAAAGCAGAGCCAAATGCCATGTATAAATTGACAACATTCAGCCACAAAAGTCCTGATGGTGCTTCTATCAATTTTCTACAGATTTATTTGTTAAGATTTTTATACCGCCCTTCTCCCCGAGGGGACCCAGGGCGGTGTACAGCCATATAAAAAACATACAAGGATAACACAAACAGATAGACAAGGAAAAAATATCACAAAATTTAAAACCAATTAAAAGGATAATATGGTAATGGCTGGCAATCAAATAATAAAACCAATTTAAAACTAATTTAAAATACATTAATCTCAGTTCACAAGGGGTAAAAGAGAGGATGTAAATCAGGCCAGCCCGGCCTTTATAAACAGGTGGGTCTTGAGAACTCTTCGGAAGGGTCGGAGATCCGTGATGTTTCGGATTTCTGTGGGGAGGTCGTTCCAGAGGGTGGGTGCGGCCAGAGAAGGTGATAAATACCACTGGACATAAAATAATGCATTGTGGCATCTCACAGAATAGCTGCCAGAGTTCATAATCAATAGTACTATTCTTTGAGATTGCCAGCTGAGAGACCAACAGGATCAATAATCACATTGCTTCTGTCTCATTCCTGCAAGGGGTCAATTTGGCTATGGATGATTCTATCCTCATATCAGATCTGAACTCAGACTGAAAAGGACAAGATAATCAATGTTTTCCATTAATGTCTGCAGCTGCAGAGCTGCCACCCTCTCAAGCACATGAACTAAAAGGACTGTTTGCAATTAGATAATAGTTGATAAAATCCTATGGATTGAAGGGGTTTTCTTTAGGAGCAGGTTAAGCCAACTTCCTTCAAGGCTGCAGCACCACCACCCTGATGCTAAGATTCATCATTTCCTGAAACTCATATGAAGCAAGATGTGCATGGGTTAAATGAACAAAATTAGGGCAAGGTAGGGCAGGAAGCTTTGATTGCACCAGGATGGTACTCTTGGGTACACCTTTGTAAAATTATATAATGTCCATGATTCATACTTTCTGTTGCTTAAAGCCATGATAATCAATATTCTTAGGTTTTATTTCTTACACTACACTAACATCAAACATGCCAATGAAATCACCGAATAAAACTTTAAAGTTGTAGTCTGGGGGTTTTGTATTTAAAATATAGATAACTAAGAACTTGATTTGTCATCCTTTTCCATGAAGCAGTATTATAGCACATACATAGCAATTAGGACTTGAAGTACAGTTTGAATCTAACATATTCACAACATTATTCATTCATGGTATGACAACTGTCACTCTCAGGCTTCTCCCACGTAAATAGGCAATGAAATTTTGGAAAGATTATTGCCACATTATTAATAGATTTATTTTTGTTTTCCATTTCATATTTTTAAGAAAATGTATACAATGTAGTGTGACAATTTTTGAAAACTAATATATATAAATTTAAGTAGTAATGTGATCTTCCTCTAATGATACGAATTAGGATCTTTATTCTTTCTTCCGATCAAACTGCCACTAAAAGTAGACTAAGGGCCTCAGGACCTGGGTTCTTGGATAAAGAAATATAAGATTAAAAAATGAGACTGAAAAGAATACAGCATTTTAAACCTTTAATCAGGAAGCTGGAGATATGTCGTCTGTGCTGAACTATGAATATAACAACACAGAACCAAAACAGAACACTTTAGTGGTTAAGATTATGAGGTCTACAAAGAAAGTAAACAGTTGGAACGTAATAAAAAACAGAATCAAAATGACGAATTAATCCCATGAGAACATGACAACTAAAAGAAACTAAACAGCTCCTTTCCTTTATGAAAAGTAAAACTGTACTTTTAAAAAGGTTTCTTAAATCTTTTCAAAGTAGTATTTGGCTATATTACTTGTAACATGCTTTTATTAGTTACAAGGAAAGCCGTTTTAAATTCACCATAATATAACAAAAGTAAAACAGACATGCAACTCATTTATTTGAATAGAGGAAAATGTCTGTAGCTCAGGCTTGAACTGTGGAGCTCTTGCTGCTCTTGAGCTTAGTTGCTTGCCTGCAATTGTTTTGCCACCCAAATAGCGCAAGGAGGCTACCTAGTTGAGTAACAACCTGTTGCAAACAAACAACCTGGCCCAGAGAGGATCTACTTACTCATTTATCAACCTATTAGCTACTGCAGATTCAGAAAATGAAAACTTTGAACGCAGTTAATAAAAACCAATGAATGTGTTATTTTGATACTGCAGTCTGCAGGCAGCCTTAAAAATTTAAATTTTAAGTAAAAAAAATGAAATAGCCCCAAGAATTGGTAACTCAGAATAAACTGCTACACAAAATACAACATGAAACATTGCACTGAAGTATTTGAATTGAATTGAAATACTGTACTAAAGGGAAATAAAAGAATTGACTTTTTGGAATCGAGGTCCTAATAGAACTTTAGACAGCAAAAAATCCATACACTGAATTCATACAGTGAAAATTTTGGAAATTTTTGTAAACTTTTCCCTCTTTAAATCTGCACGTCTTTTATTTATTTATTTGACTTCATTTTCCAATTTCAGAAAAATTATGTTTTATGACTGATATTCAAAAGTGACATCATTCAGAAAATGTCTATTAAAGGCATATTTTAGAATAGCAAATAGATTAAATTAATTTTATGTGGAAATTTTTGATTTTTTTTCACATGCTTGCAATGTCTTCTATTTTCAAATAATAGGGAAGTACATAAATAAATAAGGTTTTT
>JANHFO010000104.1:190664-204245 GCA_032468095.1 Pareas carinatus
GGTATCACTTGGTAGAATGCGGTCCTGCAAGTAACTAGGCCCTATGCCATGGAGCACTTTAAAGGTGGTTAGCAACACCTTGAAACGCACCCAATAGATCACCGGTAGCCAATGCAGCTCGCTGTTGTTAAGGGAATCACTGCAGTTGTTCAATTAGTCAAACGGCTGTTAATTGAATATGACTTTCCTTGTTGATTTTGCTTGTTAGAAGGTTGCAAAAGGGGATCACATGACCCTGGAACACTGCAGCCATCATACACATGAGCCAATCGGCAAGCATCTGAATTTTTTGAACATGTGACCATGGGGATGATGCAACAGCTGTAAGCGTGAAAAACGTTCATAAGTCACTTTTTTCAGTGCTGTTGAATAGGCACTAAATGAACTGTTGTAAGTTGAGGACTCTGTATACAGCTGTGGCAGAAATGTCAACATGAAGAGGGACAGGGGGTTACTTTAAAAGTGCCTTTTAAGTAGGATAACAAATGTGCAATAGGCATGCTTGTTGAGAGCAGCTACAGATTGCAGAACCCTTGAAGAGAAAGCTTGAAAGGTTCTTTTTTCCCCCCATTCTTCTGTTCTTCTCAATTAAGTCGTTATTCAGGGTTTCAAGCAGCCCTTGGTACAACACAGAGAAATTAGATGTGTTGCCTCACATTTTGTCTAAGATGAGTGATTGCTGTGGTAGCAATAAACCATATGGGAAGTGGTTTTTCTTCTGTTTTATAGGTGGATATGATGGCATAATTAATTCTGCTTTGATTTATGCAGGAACTACTTTATGCAAATATACCTTCACAGCGCATAAGTAATGGTTGAATTTGCTTTAGCTTTAATTTAAAACAAACAATACGTTCCTATTCCCACACAAATCTTCATAGTTACAAATTAATTAATTCCAGTCTGATCCTCAGAGTGAAATAAGATGCTTAACTACCTTTGAGATTAAAAGGGATTTCTTCTGAACTCCTTCCTGGTCTGTTTGTTTCCCAGATGATTTGTGATTCTTTTACCTTTCACTTTTCCACAAAGTGCAGGTAACCTTGAATAAAAGTTTCTTCTATGTGCTTTTTTTCCTCTGAAGAAAAGGTTTGAGTGATCACTAAAGTGTTTTGCCATCCCTGTGGAAACTGAATCAACTGATCTAATGTGAAATAAACAGATAGTAAATTTTATTTCTTCCCATCTCCTTTTGATTTTCTTGTAGTGCAGATCTCTGCTGATAATATGAATAAAAGCAAATTGCTTTCTGAATAATGCTGTGAAACTAAATGTACAATATATGATAACCATGACAGTATTTTAAATCTATCAAAAATTCTGCATGAATTCATAATTTTGAACCGTAATGCTAATTTCCTATGTTTTTAGCACGCCTGTTAGACCATAAGCTTTTAATATGTTTCAAAACCTTAAACACTATTTAACTTGTTATTACAGTTTCATCATTTTAAAGTATTTTATAACTATTGCTGTCCTTTGATTTATTTCCATTTTATTTCTATTATCTTGCAGCATCTTTTATCCAAATTCTTCTTTCTTATAAATCTTGTAAGTAGGAACTAGTAGCTTCTCTTTAATTGCAGTCATGTTTTTTTCTATTTCTTTTCTTTTTTTTCATAATCCCATTTTTTAAATTTGTATCATTGTCATTCCTCGTAGCTTTTGCTCTTTACATGGGAAAGACAAGTAGCTGTGTGTGCTTTTTAAAGTGGGGAAGATTGTTGGCAAAAGCAAATCTGCCTGAAACCAGTCCCATCATTTTCTGTACTCTAGTCTGTGTTCGTGTCATGAATTATAGGACTTTGCACTAACCATGTTTTTTTTCCCCATAAAGCTTCTTTTACACAGATCTAATGTTTTGATTTGTATGCATTCTGCATGTAGTTTTTCCCTCTCTCTCTCCCCCTGACCCAATATAACATTTTGTTGGATAGCTTATTCAGGACAAAAATGGCTCATGGGAAGAAGACACATAAAGATTTGGATTTAGTTACCTTGTGCCAAAATAAAATTAGTGAAGAATTTTTTTTTTCAAAAAAAGACAATAAAATTTATCTTGATCTGTTCTAAATTGCCAATCTATTAGTGATGAACCTTCAGTGCATGGGCAGAGCTTCTGTTTGTAAGACTGTCGTTGACCTAGGCTGCATCCTATGTAGACTTCTTTGCAGTAACTCTGAATTTTGAATTCAGCCAGACTTTTGAGGAAACCTGCATAGGATTACGCTGTAAAATATCTTTCTCCATTCCCCTAATAAGGTAGAAATGGACTAACAGTTGCTTTTTTAAGTACTGGAATTATTCTTTTTTTTTGAGCATCCATCTGCATGATCTTGAATTGTTCATATTTGCTAGAATCCACCTCACATTTCTGGAAAAGAGGAATTGAGTAGGGGATGTTCTGACTGAGAGCTGGAAGAAACTGAGCAGTTACAGGTTTCAATAGAGTATTAATGACAGTAGAAATTTATGAATATAATACACTTGGTGCCTGTTGGGAAAAATACAGCTACAAAAAGAGAAGAATGAACTCCTTGTGGCCTCCTGATGTATTTTAAACTATATTGAATATTTCCCCCCCTCTTCAATCCATGCCACCAGAAGTTTCATAAGCATGCAACAATTTTCATCTCAGCACTCAGGTCCCCTTTGCCCATACCACTCCTTTTGTATCTCATAAAAGCGACTCATAGTTCTGGAAAGCAGGCTTGATGAAGATGAAACAACTGTAGGAGAAAAAAATTGAGAAGAGTATGGAAGGCATTTCCTTCTGAGCATTTTCTCTGGTGCTATAGAAATGCATCTCTCGGGTTTTTTTGAAGCAATATTTTCCATAGGCATGATTTGGAATTCGGCATCTGCCCTCATCCTTATTTCTAATTCCGGTATAGGTTCACAATAGTGGCAAAAGGTAAAGGAGAAATAATTGGGAACCCGAGAGCTTACTTGGAAGTTAAAAAGTCTCAGGTTAATTTTTTGAGGACATAAAAGAATTTACATAGTGGGTAAGGAAAATTAATGACACTGCTGTAAGACAAGTTTCAGGGGCTTTTGTTGACGCATCTGGCTGAGAATGTGAATGGAGGAGAGACTTCTGCACTTGGGTAGCATGGATTGCTGAAGGAGGAGATTGTTTACTTGTATGTGAAGTTGAAAGGAAATAATTTTCTTACAAAAGTTATAGTCCCTAAATGCTTTATAAACAGAGGCATTAACATAAATGCAATAAACTAATGTTTTTTATGATTACTAAATTTGACATGATCTTTGTGTCCAGGATCCCATGAGCCTATTGGATATGCTTGCAAATGTAATGAAACTCTGTGCTTCTTGTTTTTGTTTTAGCTATAGCAACACAAGCAAATATGGAGTTTCGCAGGAAAGGTTCACAAATGTCTGCAGAGACTGTGGCTTCCAATCCCATGTTTGATGCAGGGGAATTTTCTGACAACTATGAATCTGGGAGAGCAGAGGCATGTGGAACACTCTGTAGAATATTTTGTAGCAAAAAAACCGGAGAAGATATTCTGCCAGCCTACTTATCTCGGTACTGATTTACATTTTGAACTATTCAAATATTCTGTTATATACCTTTGTAGCATAGGAAGGGGGTTTTCAGCTTCTTAATATTTGAGCACTTCAGTTATTGGATTTTAAATTAAGTAATTTTAAAATGAACCCTATCAACTGAGATTTCAAGAATAATATCTTTGACATTTGGGTATGTAAAAAGAAATATCCTGGATTCCATCTTTTTTAGGGAAATAAAATAGTTTTCCTCATTATATACTTCCCACATCACTTTAAGAAAATGTTAATATGAAGAGGATGTAAACAACAATAAGTAGCAATTCTTTTCTTTTTTCCCCATAAAGCTTTATTAGGCTTCAACAAAAGGTACCATGTAAAGAAATAGAAAAGAAAGAATTAGAAAAAGGAAAGATCAAGAACAAAAATAGAAGTGCAGAAAAGAAAAAGAAAATTAGGAAAAAATGGCTTCCAATTTTTTTTGACACAGATACAAGTGTAAAATATATTAACCTCTTACTCTGAAATTGACAAAACCATTTATGTAACCACAAACAATTTTAATTGTCAAATTCTAAAATTAAAGTTTCATTTCTTTCAGTTTCAAGCAAAAAGTTCACAAGTGATTTTCAAGTAGAAACAGATGCTTTAGATGCTCATGATGCTTCTCTCTAAATCCCAAATTTCATTTTGCTGTTGACCATCTAAAATAATCTTGGCTTGCTAATGCTTCGTTCCTGTAACTGTTTATATATTTCTTTTTCTGCCAGGTTTTACATGCTTTTAATTCAGGGACTGCAGATTGCCGATTCTGTTTGCCACCCAGTTCTGGCTAGTGTCATCTTAAACTCCCCAGCCTTGTTCTGCTGTGACCTGAAGGGGATTGATGTCTTGGTTCCCTACTTCATTTCAGCACTTGAAACCATCTTACCTGACAGGTAAATGGATAACAAAATCATATTACTTTTTAATCTGCTGAATATTTTCAGAACCACATAAATGGGATTACCATGTTGTCAGGGAATTCTAAAAACTGCAGCCTCAGCATATCTGAAAAATATCTGGTTGAAGAAGGCTGTTCTGCATTTTTAAGAATACAGGTAGTCCTTGACTGACAACAGTTCATTTAGTGACCATTCAAAGTTACAACACTGAAAAAGGTGACTTATGACCATTTTTCACACTTATAACAGTTGCAGCATCTCCGCCGTCATGTGAATGAAATTCGGACGCATGGCAGCTGACTCATATTTATGACGGTTAGAGTGTCCCAGGGTCATGTGATTGCCTTTTGCATTCTTCTGGCCAGCAAAGTCAATGGAAAAGCCAGAATCACTTAACAATCATATTGCATACTTAACAGCTATAGTGATTCACTTAACAACTGTGATAAGGAAGGTCGTAAAATGGGACAAAATTCGCTTAACAAATGTTTCACTTAGAAACACACATTTTGGACTCAGTTGTGGTCATAAGACTACCTATATTAACCCTGAAATGCAGATCAAAGGGCAAAATAGAAGGGAGAGATTATTAATGTGGCTTGTTATGAATGTCTGGTAGCATACATAAATAATATTGTACAAATGTTTGCTAAAATATATGCTCTTTTATGTTATGCATTTTGGTACCATTAAAAATGGATAAGAGAAATTGGTAGAGTTGGGAGCACTAGATAATACTTTCTTACCTGTTTTAATTATTGTTTTTTTACTATTGATAGAGAGACCAAGTAAATAACTGATTTTTGAAAAATGTGTATTTGAATATGTAGCATTTATTATTATATTCATCTATCTGGCTGTGAACACTAGCTTATGTCAATAATCAGTTAGGGATTTTTCCCGTTCTACCTAAAGATGCCAGGATCTTCTGCTTACAATGTACTAACTTATATTTGACTAAGATGCTCAGTTCTTCAAAAGATCTTGTGCAGCCCACCCGTCTAAAATTTTGAACACTGAGTATTTCAACAGAGTTTAAACATCTTGCCCTTAACTTCAAGTATAAATGACATGAAATCCCCTGTATTCAAGCTGAATAAGAATTCTAGTGTTTTCTGTCTACAATATTTCCATTGAAATGAATGCACTGGGATTTTCTACCAGCAAACCATGGCATTTTGGTGAATCTTGAACAAACGTTAAATACTATCTTTGCACATTTAAATAGGATATTTTTGCTTTGAAATAGAAGTGGTAGGTTTAAAAATCATTTTGTTGTTTTTTTTATCCAGAGAGCTCTCAAAATTTAAAACATATGTGAATCCCACAGAACTAAGGAGGGCCTCTATCAATATTTTACTGTCCTTGTTGCCTCTTCCTCATCATTTTGGAACAATCAAATCAGAGGTAATGGATTTTAGGGATTTTCAGTGATTTCTGTTTTATTTGATTTAAAAATAATAATCTTAGTCTAAACATAACCAAATTAGCAATTGCTAACTGGAATACTTTCAAGTGGCAAAAAGTGCCATTATTAGCTATAATAGAAGTAAATTCACAAAATGAATGAGAGTGTGTGGTTTGATTATAAATATTCTTGTATTAATTCATACCTCCTTAAGATAGAATACTTTAAGACTTTGAAAATTCATATACCATACTATAATTTCAAATACAGTATTATGTACATATTTTACATCTTGAGCTGATAATACAGGGTGATAGTTAAGTAAATGTCAGGCCTGTCCTTTGCTATACAGGCAGATTCTTGACCTCTCCTTTTGGGGTAATCTTACCACTCCATTCTTTTGGAGTTTCATACTTCTGATTCACAGTTCTATAAATACTGTATTACATTGATTATAAGTAGCTACCAATTATAAGACACACCCTTATTTTTCTCAGTTAGAAACAGAAATAGATTTTCCTTTATATGCAGTGTAACGGGAGAGGAGACAGAAGAGACTCAAAGGAGTCTCCTCTTGGAGGGGTCTCCTCCCAAGCTGGGGTGGACAGCTTGCGTGGGCTTTTTGGGGGGCGCATTACAACTTTCCCCTCAGGGGCAGAACACGAGTTAGGGGTCCCCTGATGGGACAGAGCCAAGCTGACCGCGGGCAGCGGCAGCAGAGAGTAAAGGTTCAGGGCGGACGAGGGAAATGCTAGGCAGCCACTGAGACTGGGCAGAACACTGGGGGCAGGCATGGGGCCTCTCAGCTTTACTTTCCCCCTCAGGCTGTGTGCGTGTCAGCTGTTTGGCGGTGGTGTGCGGACCAACTGAGGAGGAAAGCTGTGACATGCCACCAAACAAGCCCAAGAGAGTCAGGGGGAAAGAGAGCCAGCAAGGCGGGAAGGAGACTTTCCACCGCAGGCAAGAGGAAAAAAAGCAAAGCAATGCATATAAAGCCAGGGAAATGCTTACCTGTAACCCCTTCCACACCTTTCCCCCTTCTAAGCTGATCCGCGCACTGCCACCAAATGAACAGCTGACGTCGCTACCCCAGCTGTCAGGCACGCCCCGTGCCCCAACCAGAGACCCTTCCGAGATGAGACCCCTCTGGGTCTCTTCTGTCTCCACCCCCTACAGCAGCATCAAAGTGAATTCATTTTGAGGACATTTTAAACAACAAGCATCGAATATAAGACACACCCTGAATACGGAGATACCAAAATACGAAAAAACCTGCATCTTCTAATCAATGTAATATGCTACAAGATTATGCATATAACCAGAACTGTAATTATATTTCTTTAATCTATATAGACTTTATTTTTAAAAAAATGCTAATTAGTGTCAGTTTTACAGTTTTATAGTTCATTTAATAGCTCTATTAAACAGTATTTCTGTGTTGCATTCTTTAGTTCAAAGTAGGAGCATAATATATTTGGAAGGCAAGATGTCTTTCTTTTATTAGATACTTGCTCAATGCATGAAAGGGTATAAAGATTATATTCAAATTTGTTTTTCAGATTGTTCTGGAAGGAAAATTCAGCAATGATGAAAGTTCATCCTATGATAAACCAGTAACTTTTCTTTCTTTGAAACTGAGACTTGTGAATATATTGATTGGAGCCCTGCAGACAGAAACAGACCCCAACAACACACAGATGATACTAGGTTGCTTTTCTACTTGATCCATGAGATGTGTGCTTTTCAAAAAAGTTTTGTGTATGTTACCTGAGTGCTCATAAGATCAGATTCCAGTTATTGGAGATATTATAAACAGTTGTCTTTTATGTTTTCTTGTCCAGTATTAGGAGCCAGAGTGATGAATAAATTTGTGAACATCTTTTTAAATATTTGTAATATTCTAATGACTTCAATTTGATCTTGTTGATTAAGGAAGTTAAAAATGAAATGTTGTTCAGGTAGAAAGAAAAAAATGAGTTTATAAGTGATTGATACATACTATACATGGATTCCTGTACTAACCAGATGTTAGACTAGATGGCCTAGCTGGCCCCTTTAATTCTAAGAATCTCTCCTAACTTCTAAATTTGATTAATGCAGGTACAGAGGTGAAATTAAAAATGAGGTGGAGAGGGAGGGAAAAGGAGAAGATAAAATATTTTCTAGAGGAAAATATGGTGCTCATTAAAATATTCTACATTGCAGCAGTTTAGTTATTTTGCTTGCTTTTATAAAGGCTTTTCAGCATATCTTGCTTGGGAGTGCCTTGTGTTTTCATAACAGTCTTTTAACATAATTTGAAGTCATATTTTCTTATTGTACTCTAGGTTATTTTTGGTGAATGAATAGATGTGTAAGTCCGATCAATAAGGAATATGTGATGCATAAGTTTCCTCTTTTAAGTAAAACCTATTCAAATAAAAGAATTAGATCCAGTGATTCTAGAATGGTACCATAGTATTAACTAAAAACAGTGAACAGTGCACAAAGGAAAAATAATGATGGATAATCTCCCCCGTTCCCCAAAAATCCAGTATGCATATAGTAGAATTGACTTGAAATCTGAAGTTGGAAAATGTGAATCTGAAAAGAAATTTCTAATTTTCAAAAATTGGGAGCAATGCCTTCCAATGCAAAAAAAGTCCTGGAATTATTGTTCCATAGATTTTCACAAAATGGGAATGAAAAAATATATCATTATATATAAGGTCACATAGACAGAGAAGTTAAGAGAAAAGGAACTATCATATCCTAAATCTTCTCCTACAGGGGCAATGCTGAACATTGTGCAAGATTCAGCACTTCTAGAAGCCATTGGTTGCCAGATGGAAACGGTAAGTTTCTCTCATTTTTAAGAAGAGATGCTTTGGTGAGTCAAAGCAAATTATCCTATAAGCACAGAAGTTTTCTGAGAATAACCCTCGCCTTCTCACTAAAGTCTTATTTCTGAATTAACAGAATGGTGGTGAGAATATTGTCCTGAAAAGTCACAGTCGCACTAACAGTGGCATTAGCACCGCAAGTGGAGGAAGCACAGAGCCAACAACGCCTGACAGTGAGAGACCCGCACAAGCTCTGCTGAGAGATTATGGTAAGATGGACTACCTTAATACTTGCAAAAAATGCCTAGTCTGCAAATTCCATTTTATTTAAAGTCTGCAAAGTTTCAAATACTTTTTAATTGAAAAAAAGGATAAAGCATATATTTTATTGTGAACTAGCAAAATTCAACACTTCGATTCTGCTCCATCCTTTCTCAGCAAGCATTTGGGTAATGAAGGAGGTAATGATTACTCTTCAGCAGATAGGAGCTGACTTATTTTATTTTGTGATTATACAGTTAACTTTTTAATATATGTATTTTTGCTTATATCTCTGTAAACATCCTGAGTCTTGAAAAGGGTAGATATAGATATAAATGATGCTAATATATAAATAATTGTCATTATGATAAGGGACAGAGAAGAAAAGATATTGGGTAATAATTGATGGTTTTGCATTTTAGATTTATATTCTTTTATTTTATATGACTCAAGGTAGTCTGCCTCCTATTTTTCCCCACAACAACCCTGTGAGGTGGTTTAGGAGGTTTTTAGTTTTAGACTAGTTTTGTTTAATCTATTCCTTTATTGCAGCTTCATGGGGTCTCCCATTCTTTCAGTGTTGCTACTTTTTCAGCCTTCAGAATGCTTTTTGTGGCCTTATGTATTGTGTCAGAACAGTCTAATGTCAATGTAATTGGGAGGGGATGTAAATAACTTCCCTAGATGTTGCAGTTCCCAAATCTTTGCTTTGATTGCAGCTTTTTTACTCCCTGTGTTTATATTTATTGCACTAAGTGTATACTGTGTCCTAGAACTAGTCAGAGAAACCCAAGATTCATTAATCAGTATTAATCAGATGTACATTGTATGTGCGCAGATATGTGTGTTATGTATCTTTCCACTACATTTAAAGATCATTATTCTAGCTAACTCTTTTTATTGTAAAATTCACTTCAGGTCCTGACAAAGTAGTACATATTTGTCTCATTTAGAACATTCTGGCATACTTTTCTGTGTCAACAAAAAGCCGGAATGACTCTTTTTTACTAGAAAAGCTTGTTTTCATATGTGTTAAGAAGCAATTGTTATCTGAGACTATAGATTTCTGAATATGATAAACCAATACCAGTTGAAGATCAGCTTCTTTGATAAAAAAAGTCATCCTTCCTAAGAACCCAGAAAGCACTTGTAATGAATTTCCAAATAAATTCACCAGACAGGCAACTATTTGCATATCTAATTATCCATCTGAATCCCTTTCAAGGTAAAGTTACTCTTACTACATGACTTATCAAAGACAGTTAATTGTTAATTATTTCACTAAGGTAGACTATAGTGTTCCATGTTTTTATGGAGGAATGCAGTATATCATCTGATTAACCTGTAAAGCCCTGTATACTTTTTTTAATGATTTTTTAAATTTCTTTAACATATGAATAGAGAGGAGAAAAATAACTGAAAAGAAAAAGAATTAAAAATTACATATGAAGTCATTATTAAATCTTAACTATGCAGAATCATATTCTTTCCATTACAGATAGTTCTCAGAGCTTAACAACTCTTTGAAATTACAACAAATACTTAAAAAGTTCCTTTGAACCTACCCTTGACATATAAACCTATACAAAAATTTGTATAGCATGATGAATGTGTTTTGTGACATGATTTGCTACAAATCTTTTCATATGTGACATGATGAAATGCTTTGTGACATGACGATTGTACTTCATAACTTGATGAATATACTTGATTATAAATGCACCTAATATGTATATGACATGATGAATGTACTTTATGATAATGAATGTATCGTAGGATTGTAACCACTGTTGTCAATTATAGGCTTATGATTGTAACCACAGTTTGTCCATTGTAGCCTGTCTGTAAGCATTGAGCATTTACAACCGAGAAAAATTCCTTGTGTGTCCAGACACACTTGGCCAATAAATAAATTCTATTCTGTTGAAGTTACAACTGCCCCCTCCTGTCCCATATTTACATGTCAAGCGCTTGGTAACAGTCTCACATTTACGACTAGTTGAAGTAGCATGTGATCATGATTTGCAAAGTTTTATGTTGTCTGGGGGCATAAAATGGCAAAAAATGCCCACAGGTAGTCCTCAACGTATGACCACAATTGAGACCAAAATTGATGTTGCTAAGTGAGACATTTATTAAGTGAATTTTGCCCCATTTTATGACCTTTCTTGCTACAGTTGTTGTGAAACACTGCAGTTGTTAAGCTAGTAGGTCACAAAAAGCTGATCAGATGATCCCAGGACACTGCAATGGTCATAAGTGTGAAAAACAGTCCTAAGACCCTTTTTTCAGTGGCCTTGTAACTTTGAATGGTCACTAAATGAACTGTTGTAAGTTGAGGACTACCTGTATTGGGTATGCTGGGTTCACTCGACCACCACCGGTTCATCTAACAGTGATGCGCTTTGTGTATGTGTACCAATATGTTTTAATTAAAAGTGTTACATTTAGCAATTTTAGGTCACCCTTCTTTCAATAACCCCTTAGTTTAAAATAAAGTATATTTTTTTCCAGTGACCAAAATAAATAGTTTTATATGCTATTTTCAAACTGGACTTGTCTCAAAATATAAATATCTCATGAGCTTAAGTTTTAAGTTATGTTTTGGTCTCAACTGCTTTTCAATGTGCTCTCTAATGAAGCAAATGCAGTGGAACTGTTAGGAAAAGCGGAACCAGGTCCCTGCCAAGATATCAGAGTAGTCACATAATGTTAACTATGCCTGTAGTGGTGGTTTTTTTTTATTAGAACATTTCATTCTGTAGAGAAACTTGATTCAGATTAATGCCCAGTGATCAAAGTGAAAGGTTTTTTTTACAAAAACCATATGCTAGCAAAACCTGTAATACCTAAAAGATTGTGAAATACTTTTGAACGTATAATTCATATTTTTCTTCATATGTAGTGTTCTTGTTAAGCTTGAGGCAGTTTTTTATCTTGTTTAAGATGGCTCACCCCAGTGACTAAAACTATTCTGAAGATAACAATACAAAGCAGCATAGAGCCATAATAATGTAACATGTACAGAACAATCATTTAGAAGTCTTCCCTATAGACCCTGCCTCCTGTCTTCTGCCTTCCCTCCCTGAAATTAGTAGTCATTATGTATTTGCAAAGTAAGGAGCGCATTTCATAGCCTCAGGGTAGCTAAGTTAAGAGAAATTAACTTTTCAACTTATTATAGCATTAACCAGTCTTGTTTAATTAGTGATTTGTGAGTGAGGGCTTATGTAATACACTTAAACAAGACTCACTTTGCCACTGCATAATGGATGTTATTGATTGTACAGGAGGTAGCAGAATTTTACTTCCCAACTTAATTGGCAGAACTCTTAAAAACCCAGCCTTAACAAAGAAACATAAAGAAAAAAAATACAAAGAACAACCCAGATTTATGTGAATGGAAGGAAGTTGAGCTCTAGGAAGCTTCTTGAAGCTAAGTGGCAACACTTAGTTGCATTATATGTGACCTGGGGATTTTTGTCAGCTAATACAAAAGCTAAGTGCCCTGGAGTCATTGTTAGAAAAGAAATCGTCATTTTTTTAATGTAAACCCAAATAAAAATGGCATTGTAATAATGTACATGTGATGGTTTCTCCATACCACAAAGTCAAAGGTGGCAAGTTAAAAGAATATTCCCTTCGCAGGAGCGCAGAGGGAAGGGCGTTGAAACAGACTTTTGTGAAAGCCCAATTATATACATAGGGTAGACCAGATAAGATGCAGCAATTCTCCCATCAACTTGGGGCAGAAGATTAAACTTCAATTCTATATCCAGGAGGTGTTGTGTAATCAATTCCTTAGCCTGATCCTTGTTTAATATATGTAAATTAACTAGGAATAGGCCACACAATGTGATTTTCCAGTTAAAGACTTTCTTCCAATTGGAATAAAAAGTGTTACAGCATTAGATGGGTCATATGGATGAATGGACTCTAATTAAGTGTGTTTAATTGCTGCTATCCACGTTCTAGTTTTTAGTCTGGCAAGATGAGCCTCTAGCTTAAGGACAGCATTAGCAACATATTTAGGTGAAACTTTTCCTAAAAACCTTCAGCATATTATTTGGAAATTGTAGAAAGTCCTGTATATCTAAAGATCATACTAATCTGAACCATTTGGCCTGTTCTTCATCTTTTTTACCTAAGAGGGTTAATATCAATGATTGTCTTAAAGCTTATGCAAATGGCCCATACCTTATTGAGTTTTTGATTAATGTGAGTTGAAAGTAGAGAGACAAAAGTCCATTAGTGACTGTGAATTGATTTATAATGTACATCAGTGCAACAAATATATTTATAAAAGCAGGAAAAAACTGGCAAAAAATTGACCAAAAATAGATTCTAAGATGGATTAAGCTACTTGATTTGCTATGCTATGTATTAACCTAGGATGGTTTCCAAAATTCTCATTCATGGTAAACTAGGATAAACCAGTATTTCTGTTATATTTTGGGAAAAGACATCTAGTTCCAAATTATTTTTTGCTTTGTGCTTTAGGAATAGTTAATGCTTTCAGTAAAGTAATAGACTTCTAAAATATTGAATTGTGAAAGTAGTAAGCCTCAGGCATGGAAAGGTTTTCTGTTTTTATCAGAACAATGTTGCCAGCTAA